>JAPMOB010251553.1:0-14265 GCA_029875015.1 Lepomis gibbosus
TGCGGGGATTATGAAATCATGCAAGCCCCGCATATTTTGCGCGGAAATCAGCAATTTATGCGGCGAAATTGCGGAGTATTGGAAAAAATGCGACCCCCGCATAAATATGCGGACTTTGGCTGATTTTGCATTGAATTCAGCGATCGCATAATCGCGTTTTTCTGGAGGGACTGTCTATATTAAATAAATACTGTACCTATTGAAGACTACATTCATGTTACATGCATGCTATTACACTAATCAGGGACATGAATTTATGAGGCACATGTGTATTAAAAGGTATTTTTATTTAATAAAAAGGCAAATATGAAAAACCATTTACAAAGCTCCAGCCTCGTCTGCAGCATGCAACAGGTCGGTGAGCTCCTGGCTGCCGAAACTTGGGGTTGCGCAATCCACCACGACACACCGTCAAAGCTGCAATCCTCCTCATTTGACATCACATCTATAGTGACACCATTCAAAATGCCACTTCATCTGCTGCCAGTACACTCCGCCTCACTTCCAAAAGCTGTAAACACAAACAGAACAGACAATCAGTACTGCATGCTCACATAGTTACAGAGTTGTAAAATGAAATTAAGTTTGTAACTCACTTCTGCTACAAAGCAGACAATATACAGCTTAATCACAGAATGAAAAAGAAATAAACAATAAACCATGTTTATATGAAATAAAGAGATAAACTATTAAATAAAATAGATAAAATGGATAAATACAGTTAATATAGTTTCAGGTTCCTGGGACTCAGCAACACAGAGAACCTGACAAGGTCATATCACATCTCCACACTGGTGAAGAAAGCTCAAAAACACCTGTATTTCTTAAGGAAGCTTTAGAAGGCCAAATTCCTGTGCCAAGTTCTTGTCAGCTTTTACAGAGGAGCAACAGAAAGCATCCTGACTGGAAATATCACAAACTGACATGAGATGTGCACAGCCCAGGACCGGAGGGCTCTGCAGCTGGTCTAATCCAACAAATCTTACCTGGTTCGCTCTCAGTCAACAACAGGCAGAACTCTTAAAGGGTGTCGCCCTAGCAGTGAGATTTAGTCAACTGAACCAGACGTTCCTGCATGCTATCTCATAGTGGTTTTCACAAGCAGCTGAGGTAACTTGTACTGCACTGACTGGTATGTTTTCAGGACTGCTACCAACAATGTGGATGAGTATACAGAGGCTTTAACGTCCTACATCAGCTTCTGTGAGGACAGCTGTATACCAACATGCACCAGGGTGAGTTATAACAATGTCAAACCCTGGTTCACAAACTCAGACAGCTGAGGTTGGAAAAGGAAGAGTAGTGGCGACTGGGCCAGGTTTAAGGAATTAAAATACAGGTTAAGCAAGGCAGTGCGAGATGCTAAACAGCTGTAAGCAGAGCGACTACATCAGTTCTCAAAATATGACTCTGCCTCTGTCTGGAGAGGCTTCAGACAGATCACCAGCTACAAACCTCAATCCCCCCACTCCATGAACGACTCACGCCTTGCCAACAAAGTTAAATGTCGCTTTGAAAGACAATGGGACAGACCTGACACCATCCCCGTCACACTACTGATCGGCCACAGTCCAACTCACCCCCCCACCTCCTCTCCCTCTCTTACCATCCTGGAGAGGGATGACAACAGACTGCCCTGGATACTGAAACCCCGCAAAGTAGCTGGGCCAGACGCGCCATCCACCATGAAGCACTGTGCCAATCACCTGTCTCTGTTGTTCACAGACATTTTTAACACCTCATTGGAGACAAGCCATGTGCCAGCTTGCTTCAAAGTGTCCAACAACATCTCTGTCCCCAAAAAAACAAGGACCACTGTACTAAAAAACTACAGACCCATCCCACTGACATCTGTGGTTTTCAAGTCGTTTGAGCACCTTGTGTTGTCCCACCTAAAATCCATCACCGAACCACTCCTGGACAACCTGTAGTTCACCTACAGAGCCAACAAGTCTGTAGATGATGCAGTAAACATGGCCCTTCACATCATCCTCCAGCACCTGGACTTCCCAGGAACCTACGCCAGGATCCTGTTTGTGGATTTCAGCTCTGCTTTCAACACCATCATCCCGGCCCTGCTGCAGGACAACCTCTCCCAGCTTGACTCCTCCTGCAAGTGGATCTCAAACTTCCTGACAGACAGGAAGCAGCATGTTAAGCTGGGAAAACATCTCCCCGACTCCAGGAACATCAGCACCGGTTCCCCTCCGGGCTTCGTTCTTTCCCCTCTGCTCTTCTCCCTGTACACCAACATGTGCACCTCCAGTCACCAGTACATAAAGCTCCTGAAGTTTGCGGATGACACCACCCTCATTAGGCTCATCTCTGGGGGGAGATGACAATGACGTAGAAGTAGAAGTGCACTTCTACACCACCATCATCGAATCCATCCTCACCTCCTCCATCACCATTTGGTACACTGCTGCCACTGCCAGGGACAAGGGCAAGCTGCAGCGTATCATTCGGTCTGCAGAGAAGGTGATTGGTTGTCATCTTCCATCTCTTCAGGACCTGTACTCCTCCAGGACTCTGAGGCATGCAGGAAAGATTGTGGCTGATCCCTCCCATACCGGACACAAGAACAGTTTCTTTTCGATTGCAGTGGGCTTCCTCAACAAGGCCTGTGTCCCTACTGTCAGTGACTCTCATGCCCCTCTCCCCAAACACATACACACACTCAAACAAACTCCTGACCCACACTTTGTAACAATGCTCAACTGTGCTTTTTGCTCATGTTGTGAACCTTTGCACGTTATAAATAACTAGCATAGCCACAGTGCAAAAAAAATTACATAAAACACCACAGTAAAATTTTGCTACTTACACGGAATGGCATCATAATCCACACCATGCAAATCCGGACACCAAAAAGGATGTGACCACCTTGTTATAAGGCGAGTACAGTCTGTGAAAACAAAAGTACAGTCCCAACAATCAAAAAAAACAATTTAATTTTATACAGTACAATGAATTCCTATTCTGTAAATCTTACCCTTGCACAGCATAATGGCGCTTGCAATTTCCCACAGAGTTGTGCAGGAGACGGGTCGCTTCCTATGAAATAAGGCAAGACAAAAAGTCCCTTTTGTGAACAAACTTACACTGATTTTGGCTGTTTGTAGCTTATTCTGGTGTTCAGTACAGAGAACTGCTGACTCATATCATATTCTGCAAACAATTTTACAGAAGGAGCAACAGGAGTTATGTGAAACAAGAGTCATCGACTCACTCTCATTCCAGTGCACAGCCTGCGCTCCAACACACACACACCTGGAACTCAACATGTATAGATCTCCCCTCTAAATTAAACAGAAAGTTAACAAAATTGTCCTTTAAACGGGTCATTTCAAACCTTTAAAAGTCAACATGAAACATAAAACGAAATAATCAGCAGAAATACAACTTGGAAAGCTATTAGACCAACTACATCATACATTAAACAAGTTAACTGAAATTCACATACAGGGCCTCATATTTCATTACTTTGTTATTCAAAAATAGAAATTCACAGTTCAGTTCTTATATTTAGATGAACTAAAATCATATTAGAAAGCATTTATTATTCCATTTAGCAACCATGACTAAATATAGTAGCTCATCAGCATACACTGGACCAAGATAACAAGATAACATTTTCAACATTTAACAACATTTACACACAAAGAAACATCTCCACACCTGTAGTTTTTACAGAAACGCAGGCAGACATGAGCTGTGTGTGGAGGCTACATCTGCTAAGATGGCTACCTGATATAAGAGCAGCATAACATGCTGTTGACGATGTATGATGGCGTTTCTAACACTGTTTTCCAGCAGACTAGCATGCTAGCATTAGCATGCTAACGTTAGCCTTCTATCTGAAAGCTAAACTTATTAAAAACTCCAGTTAGCGAACTCAAATCAGCTCAGCAGCAACTTACCCTCTATTCATTGTAAAGGTCTGGTGACTGTGCACATCACTGACCTATGCCATCACGCTAACCACGACCACCCACCCACTTTACTGAAATCGCCTTTTTCCCAGTATTTACAAAAAGCAAAAACAGCATTTATACATTCAAAAGACTGAGAAAGGGTAAACTAAATCTTCTTACTTTTTCAGTATGGAAGTCTCCCATTCTTCTTCTTTTTCGTCTTCTTGACCATTATTATCGACTGGCAAACATTGAATAGGTGCGCTACCACCACAAACAGTTATCAAGTTGGATCAAGGATTAGTCATTATATAATTTATACATAAATAAATAGTTAAATAAAAAATAAACTCATATCATCTCAATTACATTGCTAGACTAAACAATGTGGTTGAGATGATATAAGTTACTGAAAAACAATTCATGTTATTCATTCATTCATTCATTCATTCATTCATTCATTCATTATTCAATCAAAGTGTACTTTTATCATTCTGAATTTTAGAACCTGCTGCCTTCTTTCTTCCTCATGCTTCTGACAATGTAACATAACATGCTCTACTCACTGTTTCTTCTTGCCCACAGAACAGAAGTCATGTTTGCCTAGATTTTGAGTTATGTGCTGTTTAGTCCAGTGTGTCCAAATCTATGTCTTGATATGATTGTTTGGTCTCTCCTGTTCCATCCTGCACATCTCATTTCTCCACCTATCCTCTGCACTCTTAAAACCACCTTCCTTTCCTCTCTTCCTCCAATTAAGTTTGACACCTTTCCTTCTTTTTGTTTATTTACTTGGTTTCTGGAGGTGTCACCTCTGACCAGTGGTGGCTTACTGGATTTGTATTTTTATAGCTCACAGCATTTTCATTTACATGTGAAAGCATCCCCAAGACCAAAGGGAAGGGGGGTCATGGGGGCAACACTGACGAATTGAATCCACGTCAATTCCCAACAGTTCCTGGCAGTTTTCGGTTCTGGCCAAAAATTCCCATGAGCAGCCGTCAACCGGAACTTCCACGGCAATTTAACGTGGCAATAACTGTAGAAAATCCTACTTTTCATGCAGTGCAACCTTTAGGCATGTCTTTCTCTCTGCTTATCTTGTCTTTCTGCACACCAGCCTGTCTGTCAGCCTGGAAGAGATGCAGCTATCTCACACATTATCCTGTGACACAGCAATTTTCCTGTGGACTGTTATTGAAAAACACCCATGTGGCTGAAAAGGGATGCGTGAATGTGACCTTCTTACAATAACACAGGCTCAACAATAAAAAAAAAAGGAGAACAAAAAAGGACAGAAAGAGACGATATGCGGAATGACACCCCTCTTCACTTCACATCAATTCTTTCTGTTCTCTGTTCTCTCTCCTTTTGGTACTTATGTCCTCTTCTCTGACTCTTCTCCTCTGTACTCAACCCCATCCTATTGTACTCCACTTTAAAAGAGAACTCCGGGCAATTTTTAAGTTAATCTTGATCATTATAACTTTGTGAGTCTATAGAAAAAAAAAAAAAAAACGGAATGGTGCTTGCAACACGGAGCTGCTACAGCTAATGCCCAGAGCTCCCACTCAGCTAAAATGGCAGTTATGGGGACATATATATAAAGAGTGTCTTTGTGCCTCTTAACAGACACAAAATGCAATTAATATGTCTGTCCAACATGAACAGGGCCCTTACATGACAACAAGATGCGTTTAGCAACTTAGCCATTGTTTAAATTCACCTCTATATTGTTTTAGACAGCTAGCTGTAGTCTCCCACTGTAGTCCCATGGGAACTCAGTTGTTGCTGGAAAAAGGTAAATAGCAGTGTGCAGGTGAGAGGAGTGTAGTGTGTGAAGAGTGATGATCGGAGTTGCTCACAAGAGAAGAAGAAATGGTTCGTGTTTGTGCCGTTCCGAATTGTGGCAACAGAATGCAAAAATTAAAGAAATTAAATTTTCATCGTCTTCCTTTCCATGACCTCAAGATTCTGCAGTTGTGGCTAGTTGTACTTCAACTTGATGTGCAAACTCCCATACAAGTACTACACTCTAAAGATTACCGCATTTGCAGTGAACACTTTGAGAAGGATGACTAACGTTACACAGACACAACACAGCGGGGCCGGTTGAACAAAAATGCCATCCTGTGGAGTAAGAGGGGTGCAACCACTGTGGAGGTAATGTAAACTTTATTTATCCATCCATTTGGGCACACATTTAAGTTCTTGTATTTTCGCATTTTGTTGCCACAATTCCGGATGGCACAATTTCGAACCATTTCTCCTTCAATTGTGAGCAACTCCGATGCTATTTACCTTTTTCCGGCAACAACTGAGTTTCCACGGGACTTCAGCGTGAGACTACAGCTAGCCGTCTAAAACACTATTTAGGTTTTGCCCGGAGTTCTCTTTTAAGATACTGCATTCCCATTGACACTATTCCATCATACTGGACAATATAACTTAAAATAATCCATATTATAATTGGGTTATAATACAAACTCTAATACTCTCTATTTTACCTTTGCATTATCAAGAAAAGGCTAGTAGTGTTTTGTATTCTTTTGTTTTCTCATCCGCTTACAGGATGTATCAAACTATCAGAGAAGAAGTAACATCTCTGTGTCTGTGTGTGTGTGTCTGTGTGGGTCTGAGAGTTTCGAAGCCCCCTATTGACAGCATGCTGCATCCACACAGCATTTCCTATAGTATGTGTGCAACTATACAAATCCAGGTACCAAAATGATAGTACAAAGCAGAGTTTTTCACAGCTACACGTCCAGCACTCATGTCCACACACACACATTTCTATCTGCACCATTCACTCACAAACACACTTACAGTTGAAGAGGCTGAGAGCAGGGTTGCAGGGAGGTTAACAACATTTTGGAGTTGTCCACTATTATACAGTATATGCACTTTTGACACGTTTTCTCTCTCTCTGTCTCTCTCTCACTTGCTCATCTTCCTGTCTGCTTCACTTCTATTTTATGTCTGACACACAATCACGCGCAAATATTTGCACACCGTTTTCTCCCTCTTACACACACAAACACACACACACAATTTCTCCTCTCCTTTTTTCCTCCTTACAAACGTTAGTGCTCTTTTTTCAGCCTGGTTATAAATTTCTGTCTCTTCAGGTTCTTTGATCAGTTTGTCTGTTTCATCTTTCCTGGTGCCACTCTCTCTCTGACTCTGTCTCTATGCGTCTCACCCTCTCTCTCCATTTCCATAATTTCTTTTAGAGAGCTGCTCTCAATTTACTGGCATTGCCAACTATCTCCACTGGTCCCTCAGTTCTTTTCTCAGTGCAAACATACAAAATCGAGAGCTTAGACAGACGTAAGTACATACATTTTAATCAATAACTAACAATCTACTGTAACTAGGAAGCAGGATTTGGGGTAAAAGAGAGACAGTATGATATAAAAGACATGAGAAGAGATCGTCCTGTGATGCGGTTAGATGAAGAAGAGAAGGGGACATGAAAAAGGATAAAGGTTGACCGGGGGGTGGTTGTAAAAAGAGAAAGCAGAAGAGACGAAGTAAGAAACGGAGGGTGGGAAAAGTAGAGATGTATAATTTATTCCCTCACCATTTCATGAAATATATATGGGGATTAGAGTAGGGAGAAATCATCCTGACTTTACCACAATGGATCGACTGAGATCCCTCTCACGGATGTGCCGAGAGCACACACACAGAAGGACACACCCATGCACGCACCCACTGTAGTACAGAAAGACATCGACAAACTCTCTCTCACACAGATACTTTCCCTAACACACACACACACACACACACACACACACACACATTTCCTTGGCAAGGGAATCAACTAGTACAGTGTCTGTCGGTCATTACGCCTTATTCCCCCAGTGATAGATGTAACACTTTGTGGCGCTGCAAAATGTGTTTTGGAAATGTGTTTGGAATTGCTTTGTGGCACTGCTGAATGCTTTTGGAATGAGATCATAACAGGCTGAGAGCCACTGTAATACCATTGTGGAGCAAGTGGCAGGGCGCCGCTTCAATGTAAGAGACTGATTGGTGCGTGTGTGTGTGTGCGAGCAAGTGCGTGTGTGTTTGTGCGTGTGTTGTTTAAGGTGCATTTCTTATATTTGACAGCTGCATATGTGCGTGATATAGCAGACTGATGACTGAGCGTGTGTGTTTGTGTGTGTTTTTGTGTGTGTCACAGAGAGCGTGCATGCTGATTTGTGTGTGACACTGACAATTAAGTGTGTGTTTTCCAGAGACGACAACTGCAATTCTGTGCTAAGTGGGACTGTTATATGCTTTGTCACCTGCATTACGCGTTCAACTGAAACCTTGCATCCCAGAAAAATCTGATTTTCTCAGCTGATGTAGTTAAGGAAGCAGTGATTTAACAGCTATGATTTTGGGGGTTACAGCTGCCACACAGCATAAGATTACCAGGCCAGGTTAGAGCATTTGTGGGCATCGTATCAATAACTGTGAAATCCCTACTTGAAATAAGCTTGTGATGCTGACCTGGAAGTGCGTGGGTTATCGGAGATTTGCTTCTAAACACCCCTGTCAACATGCAGACTGATCTGAGCTGCACTGATAGCATCAAAATATGTCTGAGATTTCCAACTCAACATTTGCCAGGGTCCTGAACAATTCTGTAGTGTACAAGCATCAGTGATTCAAAGCCAAAAGGAGATGAGGTCACAGGCAAGCATCTACAAATCTCTAGCGTTGTTTTCATCTGTGTCATGGTGCACATTACAGTAATATTTCTGGATTCAGTTTGATGATAAGATCTTTTGTTAAGTGTTTGATAGCTTGTTTGTGCCCTAAAGCTTAAATCAGCACTGAAGCACATATAGTTTATGGCCACACACACACACACACACACATCCACCCACACACAAACACATATACACGCACACAATCTCACAAACACAACTGTCAGGAAAGTGGTAAAGCTGCAGTCCTTCCAGCCTGAAACCCTACAAGGCCCTGGGCCTCCAGGGTTAATCAATGGATCTCAGCATCATTGATCCACAACATGGATGCCAGCCATGTATAGATCAGGCAGGTGTGATCCTTTGCCCTGTAGCCCCAGCTTGCTTGGTTTGAAACTTTCCCCAAATTATACACACACCCTCGCACACAACAGTTCAGCTCAAACTTAACACAAGCAAATCATTCAGAAAGTTGCAGTCTAAGCAGTCTAATTAGGCAACATTTACTTTGATGGAGTTTGTTTTTCTTAAACATTTTATTGAAACACGGCTCGATTAGAAATTTCACCTCCTGCAGTGTCTCTGAAACTTTTCTTCAGGCTCTGTTCAGCCTGAAGAAATATTTTGTGGACCCCAGAAGAACAGCTGTCACTTTGAGGGCTGTCAGCCAACAGCCACTGTAGTGACTCTGTTATACACTGAACGTACAAGGAGAGATTTTAAGTAAAGCGCGAATAATTAATGACTACTGATAGCAGAAAGAGCTAAAATTCTATGTCTGATAGCTACAGATCTCGCATGGGATATGGTTGCAAACAAGCTGCAAATGTTCTACCAAAAATCAATTGAAATGAATATTGAATTGAGCATGTTTAATTCAGGTTGGCATTAAATATTGAATCGCAGAGAGGAGGAAGTCAAGCTGGAAACACACTTAACTACACTTACATAAGAGGGGATAAGCATCTCTAATGTTAGCACACATTACTCAGTGCATGAAGTATAGAGTTGAGGGGACACAGGGGGCGTGTTTTAAATTAATTCATCACACACATCCTAAAGTAGGTTGAGCATAAAGCTTAGGGAAGCCCTGAATTAAAAGTGCTCAGATGATCGTTCCACAAATTGAAAATTTAACTTTAAAATGGATTCCTTGCATTTTAGGTCTCTACATGGTAAACTGTGTGTGTGACAGATGGGTTGGTGTGGGTGTTGTAACATCTATGACAGTTGTTCTTTTGTTTGTTCAAACAATACCTGTATCTCTAGCACACAGACACTGACAAACACACATACAACAATATCCAGGGGTCACACAAACATGACATCTGGAAGGAGATGCCCTTGGGTGAGCGTGATGTCAGCCGGACTACTGCCTTCGATATGTCAGCGAGACAAATGTGTGTTTGTTTTTCCCCAAAGATAACATTTTCCAGTGAAAGATCACAAATGTTCACTTGAAGGCGAAGGAAATATATTTCAGTATAGTGTTATGTAGAATGTGTTTGTGTGTGTGTGTATGTGCACCCGTGCGTATCTGGGTGTTTTAAAGGATAACTCCGGGCAATTTTTAAGTTAATCTTGATCATTATACCTTTTGTGAGTACTGTCTATAGAAAAAAAAAAACGGATTGGTGCTTGCAACACGGAGCTGTTACAGCTAATGCCCAGAGCTCCCACATAGCTAAAACGGCAGATATAGGGGCATACAGATAAAGAGTGTCTTTGTGCCTCTTAACAGACACAAAATGCAATTAATATGTCTGTCCAACATGAACAGGGCCCTTATATGACAACAAAATGTGATTAGCAACTTAGCCATTGTTTAAATTCACCTAAATAATGTTTTAGACTGCTGGCTGTAGTCTCGCGCTGAAGTCCCGTGGGAACTCCGTTGTTGCCGGAAAAAAGATAAATAGCAGTGTGCAGGTGAGAGGAGCGTAGTGTGTGAAGAGTGATGATCGGAGTTGCTCACAAGTGAAAAAGAAATGGTTCGCGTTTGTGCCGTTCTGAATTGTTACAAAAGAATGCAAAAATACAAGAACTTAAATTTTCATCATCTTCCTTTCCATGACCTCGAGATTCTGCAGTTGTGGCTAGTTGTACTTCAACTTGATGTGCAAACTCCCATACAAGTACCTCACGCTAAAGATTACCGCATTTGCAGCCAACTATTTGACAAGGATGACTAAAGTTACACAGACACAACACAGCGGGGCCAGTTGAAGAAAAATGCCAACCACAGCGTATGTAATGTAAACTTTATTTATCCTTCCATTTGGGCACACATTTAAGTTCTTGTATTTTCGCATTATATTGCCACAATTCGGAACGGCACAAACGCGAACCATTTCTTCTTCACTTGTGAGCAACTCCAATGCTATTTACCTTTTTCCGGCAACAACGAACGGAGTTCCCATGGGACTTCAGCGCGAGACTACAGCTAGCCGTCTAAAACACTATTTAGGTGAATTTAAACAATGGCTAAGTTGCTAAACATATCTTGTTGTCATGTAAGAGCCCTGTTCATGTTGGACAGACATATTAATTGCAATTTGTGTCTGTTAAGAGGCACAAAGACACTCTTTATCTGTATGCCCCTATATCTGCCGTTTTAGCTACGTGGGAGCTCTGGGCATTAGCTGTAACAGCTCCGTGTTGCAAGCACCAATCCGTTTGTTGTTGTTTTTTCTATAGACAGTACTCACAAAGGTATAACAATCAAGATTAACTTAAAAATTGCCCGGAGTTCTCCTTTAACTGTGTGGTGAATAGCCTAGTGTGACAAGCATGCATCTGTTCATTTATTATCATACACCATTTTAATGTAAAAGGGTCGATATGTAGTTTTCAGCGGCCACTAGTGTTGCAGTTTTAAGAATGCAACCAGGTCTAAGCTCATTCGCATGCTCAAAGAGCTGGCAAAATCCGGGAGAACTCACCAGGAGAAAGTTTCACAAAACATTCTTAGCAATGTGAGTACAGCTACATTTATTGGAGGATACAGAAATAATCAGTGAGCTAGACTGAATATTATTTTGAGATATTTGCTTTATAATAAAAGTAACATTACTGCAGTGAACGGTTCATCCAATGCAATGTTGTCCTGCGGCGTTATGTTGCATTATTGTATATTATGTGGGTCACGTAAGTTGCAGCGACTGAGACGGGTGAATAAGCTGTGTGTCTGAGTATCGGTTATGGTTATGAGGCTCCACATCTATGCTAATGTAAGGATAGATCACTGCCCCTGCCTTGCATCACTAAGGGCTAGTATGTTGTTGTTTTTTTATTGTTATGTGGAGTTTATGTTGGAGACTGTGTTGTGCTAGGGGCTGGTTGTTTTATGATGATAGTGGACTGAATATCCTTAGGTGCGGTGTTGTGCTATAGTTTGCAGGAGGGTCCGGAGCGTGCATGCAGCTAGAACCCGACAGATTCCTTCACAGTACCAGAATAGTGGCTGTTCCAAGAAAAACAGAGAAAACAGGTGTGTGCTTTATTGAGTGGGGCTATAGCCTGTTGAGAAATAGGCAGTAAAGGGATTTATTGATAAGTGATTTCATTGAAAAACTACAAATAGCCCCTTTTAATGTTAACGCTTTTGCAGATAACATAATGACATATAATCATAGTAATCCCGGTACATTAAATAGGAATGTACAGCACAGCTCCTTCCTGACTTCTTCCTGGTTCTAATTATACAAAAGTAGGGCCCTTTTATTTCCGCAACATCAAAAACAAGGACAAAAGTTTGGCATTTGATAGTAAAAATGAAATCAACTGTAAAACGCAGAATATTGTGGGATCTGCCAAAATGTGGATGCATTTTATAAAAATCTGGGTTTTCTATAGCATTATGATAATTTTTTGACACACATGTACAGAGGCGATCATATCAAAGTTTTCACCCTAGCAAGTGCTTATCACTATAACAATATTCCCACTGGGGGGAAAAATTGATGTTTGGTCAGTCTTTGTAAACAAAGAACTGCCACGTAAGAATAGCCTCCGTCACACCCACTAATTACAATGTGATCAAGCAGCATATGGAGGCTTTCATGACGAAGACCCGTGAGAAGAAATTATTGCTAATAACCTATTTAATAAGAGACAATTCACAATACATGTATTGCAACAATTAATTCATTATGAAATATAGTAGTAATTGTATTATTGTATTTTAATATGCTACTGGTGCAATATATTTATTGTGAATTCCACAATACATCTGAATATTTCTGTATGCATATTTGCATGACACATCAAAATCATTGATATTTTCTAAGTTGTTTTTAAATTCTGTGAGTATCCCAGATTTGTGCCCATTATGCTTCACTAGATCTGTAGTGTTTATCAGTGTCACCTCCACACCGATTATATATTAACTGTTCAGTTCCAAAGTATATATATTAAATTAACCTTTGGTGATCTGTGCCAATGGACATTACTGCAGACAGTTCATCTTTGTAGATTAGTATAACTTTAATTCAAAATGATTAATTACATGCTAAATTATTAATGGTATGTAGCAATATCATCAGTACAGCAAGAAGGTCATTATTGCAAAATGAGACCCTTCAGGATGATCAAGACCCTGTTCAATTGTGCTGATGATCGGTTCGCTGCACCGTGCTTCATGATTAGTCATCAGGGTTTTTATTCCACTACAAACAGTATGTGCTTAGTCACCACCACTTATATACTATTTAGTGGAAGGGTGTGCCATATTACTTAATCATCCTTACAAATAGAAATGTAATTAAAAACAGCATTTCTTTTTAGTACAACTGTGTGAATAACCTTTTCTGAAAGCAATAACCCCAATGGCGTAGCACAGAGAACCATTATTAAGGGTTTCACCTCACATCATAAAAAAAATGGCTTAACATTTGTAATAGAGAGAGAAGGAGGGTTTTAGCCCTGCAAGCTGCACAACATTATGTATTTGAATATTATTATCAAAATTTCAATTGAAGTGCAAGTCAGGCTGTATAAATATTAAAATGCACCCACAATATGGAGTACTACTGGAGGGACTGACATCCAAATGACAATGATAAACATGTAATCAACAGATACACATAATATTGTATAGACACTGCATCTATGTGCCTACAGTATGTGGAGGAGGAGGTAGTCCATGCATAAACATACAAGCACAACATGTGCACAATACCCACATTCATTTACACAAGGTGACCTCATAACACACAAGGTGTTTCTGTTAGTTGAAGAAGGATGGCCTCAGACTCAGCTGTACTTAATGTTCTCTTATGGTCCCTGTCACCATTGTTTGTGTGCATGCGTGCGTGTGTGCATACCAGTGAATACATGATCCACATACCAGTGAATACATGTGTACATCTTGGTATTCATAAGTGCACCTGCATGTTCGTATGTATGTGTGTTTGCAGACGTAAGGTGCAGCATGGCGATAAATAGGGATGAGTCACCTGTGTGACTGACCTTTTTACACACACAAGTTCAGTGTGTGTGTGTGTATTATCCTCTGACTGCTTTGCTGCATCTCAGTGTGTGGACATGAACGTGTATGTTCTTCCAGATTTCTTTGAGCATTGTATGTGTGCATGAATGATGAATGTACTCAGTGTCTGTGTGTGTGTGTGTGTGTGTGTGTGTGTGTG
>JAPMOB010251554.1:0-63547 GCA_029875015.1 Lepomis gibbosus
ACATGCCTGGAGTGAGAGAAATCTCCCCATTCTCACATACACACACACACACAAACGAGTGTAAATACGCATCCACCAAACATCCGACCACTCAACCAAGGAATCAATAGCGAAGGTATGTGTTGTCCTTGATAAGACAGGTCTGTTTCACTTGCAATAAAAATCTTATCTTGACCCTGAAAACCTGGTAGGAAAAATGTCACAACCTCAGAGACAGAGACACCATTTACCAGCTGCTTCCCTGCATAATTCACATGGACACATTGCCTGGATATGTGACCCCCCCCCCGCCCTAAACTGACTGAATATTTCATTTTTTACTTGTTCATATTTAATGTGTACGCAGGGCAAACTGTAACACACAGGAACACAAATACATGCATAGATGAGTTCACATTTCTGCTAATCAACTGACTGTGGACTGATTTCTCATCTAAGAAGGACATGTCACAGAAAGTACTCTCTCAAAAACAGTCTTGGCTCCTTATGACAGGTTCAATAAAAGAGGATTTGTCAAAAACAAAAGGGAGGTAACTTTGTTCTGAACTGTCATGACTCCTTTACCAAAAATAGAAATGCTTGTTTCCTGATTGCTTTGCAGCTTCTCAGCTTGGCTGTGTGATAAGAGACTTTTATCTCCTTCTCTCTGTCTAGTTTCCTCCCCGTTCTCCTCCCTGCCCCCCCCCATCTACCCTTCTCTTTTCTTGCTTCTCAGCTCCTCTCCTTTTGTATCTTCTGTGGCTTTAGTCACTTTTCACATGTGAAAGATTTGCTGCTTTTCTTTGTCACTTATGATACAAACAAAGAAATTTGAAGAGTAATTTTGGGGTCTGAGAAATTGTGAGGAAAAACTTTCACAACTTGCTGACATTTTATAGACTACATGATTAATCTATTAATTGTGAAAATCGATAGTTGCAGCCCTATTAGTTGTTTAGTTTATATTTCTGTGCCATGCCTAGCATCTAGCCCATCCCATATGGGATTACAAGACACCAATGTTTTACAGAAAGCGAAACAAAACATCAGGTACAAGATTATAAATTATTCTTTATGCTATCAAATAAAAGATTTATGTATAAAAATTCTAAATGAAGTGTACACTGAAAAGAACTGCTACAACATTTTGGATTCAACTCCTAATTGTGACCCATCCACCAATGTGTCCCTGAGCAAGACACCTAACCTCTAGTTGCTCCAGAGGTGTGCGACCTCTGACATATATAGCAATTGTAAGTCGCTTTGGATAAAATTGTCAGCTAAATGAATAAACGTAATGTAACGGTGTGTTTCCTTTGGTTGCCTGTCACTGATAACATATAGTATAGGTATAACTTCCAGGGAAAGCACGAGATACATCAGAGAGTGAGAAAGGAAGTAAACTTGAATAAAATTTACTTGATACATCGCCTTGTCAGTGGACATGATTTCTGCCTGTGTCAAATCAGATCATTTGCTATGCTGGTTGTTTAACAATGAAGAGAACAAGTCCCATTATCCTGTGCTACTTCAAGATGTACAACTTCTGTAATTGTTTTGATGTGACAGACCCCTAGTGGCAAAAATTACATGTTATGGGTTTAAATTGACCAAATATCTTTGTTTTATCACTTCAAAGTAAACATCAGCCATTTGTGCGACTAGTTTGAGAATTTTGGCCTACTGCAATGCAAAGCAGGCCGTCAAATATGTTCAAGGTTTCTTTGTTCCCAGCGCTCTTTGTAAAACTCACAAGCTCAATGCAGTGTTTTATCAGTGACTTATGGGGATTCTAATATAATTTATTTTTACCCTGAGGTTTTTACTGAATACACATTCAATTATTACTTTTATAGAAGGCAATTTCACAGGTACCAATTTTCTTTGTCTAATATCTTTTAACATGTATGTGAATTAATTTGGTGTTCATGTGTGTGTGCGCGCGTGTGTGTGCGTGCGCGCTCGCGTATGTGTGTAGGAGCTGATCCTAGATGCAGAGGACACATGGATTCGACTGGAGGGACTGGCTGAGACCACAGAGTACACGGTCAAGCTCCAGGCTGCAAGAGGACTTGACACCAGCGCTGTAGTCTCCACAACCTTCACCACAGGTACAGTACACACACATCCAGTCACATGTGTTTGTGTTCTTCTATTTAAGCCTGGAAAGAGATTCTAACGGGGTGAGTTTTCTTGGCGCCACAGTTTTTTTCCCTTCTGCACTGCATTTCACGTTACTGTCACAATAACCAAAGGAGCACAATAATGGGTCCCTAAAGTCAGGCACAATTTCCATCTCCCCTCTCTGTAGCATAGTGAGAGAGACTTCCCATTAGGCTGCACCTGCAGGGTGGCTGTTTACAATCCTACAGCTCAACAGTGTGCTCTAATCTTTGTGCTCAGCGTGTAATTGGATGCCAGATATGTCACTCAAACGAGGGTTATAAAGCGTCATGAAGTTGCTGATTGCCTGAAATTTATGTGCACATGCCAAAAGTAGCAAAGGCGAACTCCCGCACACTGTCTAACTTTCAAAGAATATATTGATACAACGTTTCGGTACTACACCTTCATCAGGCAAATGGTGTTACATAGTAAGAAGCCATCTAAGGAGGTGACTTATTTTGTCTACACCAAACACCTACTTCCTCATCAAATAAGGCAGCCATTACAAAACTTTCCTTCATACTTCCATGAAAAGAATCTAGATATCTGTATACTGAATGCACATCAAAATAATATCATAAATGCACTCATACATCGTCATACTCAGAAATCTTACTTATCAATAGACAGATAAGGAAAAGGAAATAGCAAATAAACATAACACTAGATAAATAATAATGACCAAAAAACAATAATCTCATACTTATAATAATGTAAACTTTATAACATTTCTAGAATAAGAGGAATTTTTTTTTTTAAAACTTCACGACACCATAAATGTCAAAATCTTCATATTGTTATATACGTGCAACAACAACGTAAAGACTTTTTTGTCCCCCTCACCTGTCTCTCGTTTTAGAGGTGCGCAGTTAATTACTGTTCTGCACATGCCAAAAGTAACATATTAATATATATAATTTCCACCAAGCAGGAGACACATGAGTAGGCTGGGTAATGAAAGCTTTGCAGGCTGCCAGTTTAACTTTCATTTAAAACTGTTTTAATAGATATTTAAGGCCACTTGGGGGCAGCAGATCAAACTCTCATAGCAAACAGATGCTCACTCACAGATCCAACAGACATGGAGCAACATTAGCATTAATTTGGAGTCATGTGTCTGATGAATGGAAGGTCAATATTCACTCTACTTTTAGCGCTGTTTTAAGATAAGATATAACTTTATTAATCCCCATAGGGAAAATTTCTGAAAGTGAGGGGGATATTTATTCTCTGCATTTAACCCATCCTATTTAGAAGCAGTGGGCTGACATTGTACGGCACCCATGGAGCAGTTCAGCGTTAAGGGCTTTGCTCAGGGGGCACCTTCGGCATAGGTCGGGCTGGACTCGATCTGGCAACCTACCGGTTTCCAAGCCAATTCCTAACAGACTGAGCTAATGCGGCCCCGTTTTGGTCTCCACCAACTCCTGAGAGAAATATATACTCTATAGCAGATAAATGCTACACTAGTTGATCATCTAACTTTGTCTGTTTGGTTTTTGGTGGTGGGCAGGTCACCCACAGTCAGTTTATAAGAGCTTTTTCAATTAAAACAGCCACCTGCTGTGACTGAAAACAGGATTGATAAAAGCGGTGAGAATGATGAAAACAGTCAAATAAAAACACTGCTGTCTGTAAATAATTGTCTATGGGTTTGTCACTACAAACTCATTTTAAATTCCTCACAGGCTTTTAATCCATTGTTGATATAAAAATATAAAATACTGCATTAAAAAAACCCATATAATTTCAAGTTCTATCCATGCAGTCTACTTAAATCTCTACAAACTGAATCATTTCAAGTCGAAAGATGGAACAAATAAGCAAATTATAGCTCGTCCTCATACCTACTCTGCTTCTCTCCAGGGAGTCGTCTGTTTGCAACACCTCAGAATTGTGCCCAACACCTGCTGAATGGAGAGACGCTGAGCGGCGTCTACACCATTTACATCAACAGAGACCCCAGCCAGGGTGTGCAGGTGTACTGTGACATGACCACTGATGAAGGAGGCTGGATTGTAAGTCACTGTGAAGATAACACCTTCTTTTAATAGCAGTTTTGTCATTTATGTGCAAATAATGTGTATGGTCTTGTTGACGTTACTATGATTGTTTTATCATTTTGAATTAGTTTAATATATTATTGTTACTACTACATCTGAAGGGGTTCGTCCTGAAATTAAAATTTTAAATAAATACACAAATGAAAATGTAAGAATCACAACACTGTTATGTATTTTTCTCATCTTGTTGTGTCGTCATATTTTGGTGTTCAGGTCTTCCAGCGTCGTCAGAATGGCCTGACAGACTTCTCCAGGAAGTGGAGTGACTATCGGGTCGGCTTTGGAAACCTGGAGGATGAATTCTGGCTTGGTAAGACTCTTACTCCGAGATCATTAGTCGTGTAGAGTGTGGTTTCAAATACAAGGAGTTACCCGTCACTTTTTTTTTTTGGCATAACAACAGCTTCTCTAGTTGAGCCATTACTTGGAGGATATGAAATCTTTAACATTTCCCTCAATTAAAATAAGGTAGAAACTGGGTTGTTGCTGTACATTTAATTATTTTTTTCTTTATAAACCTAAAATGATACTGATTGATAGTAGATTTATTTAAAAAGTCACAGGTAAGGGCGGGTTTGCTGCCGCCTTATTTCAACCTAATGTCACCCTACCCAATATATTTCATGGGCAGCAGGCTGATAGTGAGTCTCAACTTGCCACTGTATTATCCTCTTTATCTACACGCCGTCTCCCTGACTGAAGTGGATTTAAAAGGTGCCATCAATATAAGGTCATGGCTTTCACTCGGTTTCAATTGATACATCTATTTTATGGAGAGCCAAGATGTTTCCAATATCTTGTGCAGGCAGTATAGCCTTTAGATTTTTCATTGTTGTTTTGTTTTTTTTGCTCATCTCATCTTTCAGCACTCGACTTCACAAAGTCGATTCATTACTGGATTCTCTGAAAGATCATCTCTCCCTGAAATGACTTGGTAATTGTTTTTAGCGTTGCTCTGATTCAAAGACAAAACAACAGAACATCCTCACTGTTTTGATGGACTGCTACCCCAACCCCCCTCCCCCCGCATCCCAATCTCATTATGAAACAATAATTATATTCATTAGAAAATGTGCAAATGAGTCATGTTTCTTCATGGGCCAGTTTTTGTGTTATTGTTTTGTGCAGATGATTAAAGGAAAATATTACATGAATATTTCATTCACTGAATCAGGACCTTGAGAAGAATGTTTTTTGAACTTACTGATTAGAGAAATTAAACAACACTGGGGGGAAATTTTATGGCATTGCATTATCACCACATTATAACAGATGGAGGGCTGCTACTTTGCAGCTGACACATACTGGATCATAACACAAGATAGCTGTGGAAAACTCTAGTCCATTAGTGACTAAGCACACTGTAATAGATGAAACTATAAAAAGAGCCCACATGAACAGGAGTTGGCAATATAATGCAATCTGATAGAAAAGTGTGCAATTCTTGTTGTCTTGCTATCAGAATTGTTGCCTTACTGGTTACTTTTAAAGCTGTAGTTTGCGGTGTTGCTGAGTTGAATTGAATAATATCGTCAGCTGCTCCTATTACTTGTGTGCGCCACCACCGGGAGGGTGTTCAAAGGTAGCTCTTAACATTTTATCACAATAGAAAAAGTGGGATTGCTGTCTGCTGGTATAAATTAATAATTTATCAGTTTCTGTATTTCATACAAAGAAGAAGAAGAATATTGGACAGAACAACACACAGGAGAGAAATCCAATCCTCCCTGCGCACTACACAGTGTAACATATAGATAGTGCGCTATAAAAGTCACAGCAGTGTTTTAGCTGTTTCTGGCTGACACCTGAAGGCATCATGTAGCTGCATTTGCCTCTTATCTGGCAGGTTTATAATGATTCTCTTCATACAATATGATGTAAAGACGCTGGAACATATCTGGTTCAGTGAGTACAACAATTCATCTGACCCGTTTCCACTTTTGCTGAATCAGTAATAATCTGCCCTCTTACCACTTCTGGACGCAGACCATTCCAGGGCACCTCCCTCTCCAGGGCTTTACATTACTTTTTTAGCCTCCTATGATGCACTATCCCCACCATCTTTCCTCTGTCCTGTACAGTACTCTCTCCTCTCAGTACATAAAAGCAGCTTAATGTCACCTCAGGGTGTGGAGCATCAAGAGCTACTCTTTGCGCCTGTGAAAGCTTCTCCCAGTGATGCCAGATTACAGATAACATGGCAGCAGGGAACACAGTAGCCTCAGAGTATGGTCCAAAATGTCAAGTCTGCTGTTGGAAACTGACCCATTTGTCATCTGATCTAGTGGTTAATATGGTTGTGAGCAGGGGACCATGTTGATGGGACAGCTAGGGCTGTTAATGTTACTGTCAAAAATATTAACAGTACAACATAAAAAAATATGAATTTTATCACTCATACTTTAGTTTGGTGGTTAATCACGCTCTATATTTTGGAATTACAACTCCCATAATGCTTTCGGAGATTAAAACAGGAAGTATAATGTTGCCATGAAGCTGGCATAAAAGAAGTGGACGGTCACTGTCACATCACCCATTTGTTTGTGGACTACGGTTTTGAAGCCTTGAGTTTGGCAGTTTGATCACCGCCATGTTGATTTTTTGCAGGCACCGAACCTGACAATATTTGGACGAGACGGTGGCGGTAGGTGGCTTGGTTAGCTAGGTGCAGCTGTAATTCACTTTAATTGTGATTTTAACCGGGATGATTAGTTTGGCTAGCAAAAAACAGTCTTAAAACAAAACAAAAAATGTACTTTACATTAAGGTGACCAGATTTCTGAAATGAAAACCGGGGACATTTTTGTCAGTATGTTGCAAAAAAATATGTTATTTTATATGACATGAAAAAGGGGGGACAATTGCGGTTTTATAATCTGTCAAATATAATCCTCATGAATATAATCAAGTCATTTCAGGGCAGAAATAACTTTTCGGTCAATAAGTAGAGGCTGCAATCACTGTCTGGCAAGCAGAATACTGCATTTTATATGTTGTTTGGGCCATCTAAAGATAGTTTAAGAGGTAAAAGTACTAGGTGAGTTATAAGATGTCAAATATAACTCGTCTGAATGAAATCAAGTCCTTTTGAGGCAGAATCTACCTTTCAGTCAAGAAGAAGAAGCTGCAATCACTCTCTGGAAGTTGGATACCGCATTACATGTTGTATTAGCCATTAAAGGTATTTCAACAGGTAGAAACTACTGAATTGGTTGGTACACAGCAAGTTATAGAATATAGAGTCATTGGGATAGTTGCAAAAGAGATCATTTCTTTATTTTATATATAACTCAGCAGTAAGTCATGTTAATTATAGGCTACAGTCTGTTTTCCATATAGGATATAAGACATACTCCTGCCAAACACATATTCCATCGGCAACAACATCTATTATTCCCTATAATTACATAAATGTCATGCCTGGTTACCTTATAAACTGCAAACAGTTATTGGGCCACAACTGTGATTATTCCGTTAAAAGTCACGTTAAAGTATCACAAAGACATACCTTTGCTATTACCATGGACATAAAGTCATGTTTATTTGCACGTTATGTCTGTCAATCCAGACAAAAGCAGCTGTAGAAGTAAAGAGACTGGGTGATATGGCTTTAACATGCGGCACAGCAATCAGATTTCGGCGGACAATCACTTTTCGGCACAACACCTGTGTGCTCTGCTGTCCAGTCTTTCTGGCTTCGTAATATTTGATTTCAGGTCTGTTAACACCTTAGGCAGTCTATGATAAACACACAGGTAAAATTGGGGACATTTCCGGGGACAGACGGGGACAGGGCACCAAAACCGAGGACTGTCCCCTTCTTTACATAGTGCAGTGGACATGACTCGCCATGGTAGCAAAAATAGGATCATATTTTGCTAAAAGAACATCATGCTGTGTTGAAGTGGACTTGAAACTAACATTTGAGATCATAAACTCATTAGAAAAGTGTTTACTGAGGTAATAATGTGGGAAGTAGGGTAATTTTACTATTATTTCTTATGGAACCGGACTTCCTTTTGCACCCAGAGGAGTCAGCCCTTGCTGGCCTTTAGAAAAAATGCAGGTATAAGTTACTTCCACATGGCTTCAATTTTCAGACCCAACAGTTCCCACTTGGTCATAATCAAGGCCCCAGGAAGTGCACCATTCTTTGAAGCCAATTTCACCATTTTTGAATTTGATCCATTTGGTCTAATAACATTTAGAAAGTCTAGAAGGGCTTTTAAATCATTTTATGCCCATTGAAGATAGCCGAGAGCTAAACCAGAAGTTAACCAGAAGTCTCTGTTGCGCTTGCTCTGTGAGGCGGGGTTAAAGTAAATGCTAGAGCATTTGTTCCTGCGGGGCTGCCCAATGTGGTAGATTCAGGTAATTTTATAACCGGAAGTCTGACTTTTTTTGGCTTCATGCAACACTGAGGAGCTCCCTTAATTGCCTCCATGAGCTGTGTGTCACAGCCCATGCTGCAGTTTCAACTGCTGACCGTGTTAATGACTAACTTCCAAAACTACACATAAAGATCAAGGAGACTTTTCTCTTCCTACACAAGTTAATTCACTGATCAGGGAATTTCCATTGAAATGTGTTGTGTCCTGTGACTGTGTTTGCTGTGCATTTCACTGTTAAAATGTATCATTGTTATAGGAAGTAGATGGTATCATCATACAGATGGTCACTGCAGTTTCAAACCATCTGACTTTCACTCTTCTTTCTACAGATTAGGTCGCTGTCATAGCCCCGGAGAGCCATTATAGCAAACATTTAGCTAATCACCGGCTCTACACACAGAACAGCAATATATTGAACAGTATGGAAGCATAAAAATCGATACTAAATCCACTCAAACTGAAAAGAAGAGGCACTTAACTGGTCAGCAGTAAAGAATATGGAAATTAAGCTTTCATTATTATCCGTTACAGTTTGAAAACGGGTGTTTTTATTGCTGCTCTAGGGCAATCTGCTCTCCCTGCTCGCTGACCTCAGCCAGTTTTAAAGCTGAACACAATGTCATTTTGATGATGTAATAACAGAGAGAAACCAGGGTAGCTATGTGCAAGTGTAATCATTATCCCATTCGCTTGCTTTTTTAAATTCCTCCTCCCCCCTTGTTTCTGTGTGTAAGTGTAAGAAAAAAGCTGGTCATAAAATGTGACGAGTTGATAATATTGGTACTATAATAAGACAAGTGCAATAGTATGTCAAAATGCGTTCTTAATTGCTGCAGTTTGGAATAGAGCGGCCTAATCCCATAAAACTGTTGGAGGGGAAAAAGACAGTAAAAAATTATTGGTGCAAGATTAATTGCTGATAATACAGTGATATTATACAATGGAAATTAGACATGACTAAGTGTTAAACACAGTTTTATTACAACAGTTTCTTTTCCCCTGTCACCCTAAGTGCCTTCGGGTTGCAACATAGATTTTATCTGCTTACCATTGACGTATTATTGCAGTGTTAGTTTTCCTGCTCTCCAGGATTTTATACTTCCTATTCGTTATCAGCGAAGGCTTGAGGATTTTTAGCTTTTCTGTAAATTTTTCCCAGCTTAAAAAAAAAGCGCACAGGTGATCCTTCTGTTGGAGAAGACTCTTTTGTAAATGGGTGCTTGTTGTAATCTGATGGTGAAGGCAGTTCCAATCTCTCAGGTCGATGTGGGGCCTTATCGCCTGTCGGGGTTCAAACGAGCCCTCGTATCTGCTACCTTGGAGATAGAGAGCAAAGCCACATATCTCAGAAAGTTGCGACATGGGGCCTTTGCAGGGGGGCTGGAGTCTACAGTGTCCACCGCTCTCAACAATGTCAATCATCCACATCCATACAACCAACTGACAAAGACATCTGACATAGTGTTTATCAGAATTTTAACCTCTAACCTACAAGTTTTTTTCATAGATTTTTGCATTTTATTGATCTAATATTGACATTCTGTCGTTCTGTATTGTAATTTTACTACATTTTACTATTCTCAAACTACTTTTGTTCAAGGGCCAGAAATTCTCTAAGCAGAAAGAAGTTCAAAATTTTCAATTTCTCAAAATAAATCCCTGCGAACAGACACCTAAAAATATGGCAAATCCATCCAAATGATATCTAGCTTTTTTAATAATGTTTGCATGCTTAACCTCTCAGACTTTCACCAAGGAGGCCATTAACTAAGGAATGATTGTTAAAATCTGTAATTATGCAGGATGCTGTTCTGATTGGTAAGAAATATTAATCAACTGTTTTTTATTCAGTCTGCTATTATGTTTTTGCAAAATTATTGTCGGACGAGACCTTTGTTGGACGAGTGGAGTCATGTGTGCAACTGCAGTATATTTTCTTTCTTATAAAACCTTTTCAAAACCGTTTTTTTGGGGAAAAAAATGAAACCAGGATTGTTTAAATCCATGTTTGCTGCTTGCAGCCTTCTTCTGTCCTGCATTTTGCTGGCACATTTCTGTCACCTGTCAATCAGCAGAATAGTGTGAAACCATTCCAGGACTAAATCTTAATTTGGTTATTAAATGGCTGAGAGCTGATTAGATTAGAAGTAAAATGATATTTTCAAAACAGCAGGTTTAACTATCACAATTTGATTTGTCTGTCTAGGATCGATATACATACAATGCAATATCTACAATACAAAATAATGTGCGTTGGGTGTTTTTTCTCCACAGGCCTAGACAACATCCAGAGGATTGCAGCTCAGGGCCGTTATGAGCTGAGAATTGACATGAAGGACGGACAAGAGTCTGTCTACGCCAATTATGACAAATTTTCCATTGGAGATGCGAGAAATCTGTACAAGCTGAGGATAGGAGAATACAATGGCACCGCTGGTATGTGGTTTAGTACACTGGGAATATTTGTTTAAGTTAATGTACTTAATTATTTTGCATTTTACTTTACGGCTCTGTGGATGAGAGCCTTATGATCAATCCACATACTGTATAGAAATAGCCAGTGAGGACATCAACATGGCGCGCTTTTTCTATATGAATCCTTTCCTGTGCCAAAATACTACACTATATCAGGGTCCAAAATTAACTATTTCACATTGTTATCCTCAAAAGACTGTTCTTTGTCAACGAAAGAGGAATTACAGAAGCCATTTACACCCGAGTAGAGAAACCATCCCTCAACAGTGAAGGAGGTTTGCGACAGCACTTATACCCCACTTATAATGCTCTCAATGGCCGCTCACCTCATTTATTTTATTTGCCAATGTCATTTTTTACTTGTATTTGGCGAGTGCTAATTTTGGACCCTGTGGTACCCTATGCTGTAATATAGCAAAGTGTGTGCTCTCCTCAACCTTTAAGTGAAAATACTCCTCCATCTCTCCTCTGCCATTTTTTCTCCTGCCTCCTTTCCCCTCCATCTTTTCTTCTCCCTGATGTCTAAAACCTGCTTCAGCACTCCTCCGCATTTCCGCCCTTGTTCTCTCTCTCCATGTATCTCTCAGTCTGTCAACATGACCATATGCCAGAATTACCCATCATCCCCTCATGTTTATAATTATAATTCTCCCTGCCTAAATAAATTCAGAGAGCCTGCTGCAGGACCTTTTTCCTCTCATGTTTCTCCATCTCCCTCCTGCCTGCCTGGTCGTTTATGTCCCCTCATCCTGCCGTTATTCACTTCAGCCATATGCCGATGTTGCCCAGAATTCGCTGATGCTTTCTCACACTCTGTCCCCTCCTCTGACCCCAGGTGACTCTCTGAGCTACCACCAGGGCCGTCCCTTCTCTACAAAAGACAGAGACAATGACATCGCAGTCACTAACTGTGCCTTGTCTTACAAAGGAGCCTGGTGGTACAAGAACTGCCACCGGGCCAACCTCAACGGCAAATACGGCGAGTCCAGACACAGTCAGGTCAGTCATCCAGTAAATACACAAGCCTATCAAAGAGAGAATGTGACAAATGAAATAGTCAGTTAATCTGTTTATCATCAGGCCAAACGTATTTTGTGGTTTAAGTTAGAAAAAGATTAATGGTTGGTTTACCCAAATTACAAAAGAACACTCTTACGTACTATCTGGGATGCATACAAGACAAGGATGGATCGCCAACATGTATCACAAGTAGACAGCTGCACCAGGATCCCACAACTCCAGGGGTCCCAAAAACTCCAGACTGTTTGTGTCAATTCATTTGTGTTACTTAAATTTATAATTAGATTGGGAATGTGCAGCACTAAAGCAGAATATGAACTGTTAAGGGTCTTAAAGTGGGTGAGCATTATTACCTGAGCTTGTGGTCCTGTCTCAGAGAAGGTCCCTGTGTCAAAGTCTTCTTTAAGAGCGGGTTGGGTGAACCAACTGTTTAACTCAATGCAGTCATTTAAAAAAAGGTGGCATTTTGGCATTTACAAAAGTCACACAATCTGGCCTGATTATGGCAGTGATTAAAGGTTAACATTTCTCATTTTGAAAGGCTTATAATTAGTAAATTAAATTACATGAAACTTGCCACAGGCATCCATCTCCATACCTGTTACAGTCATTGGCCTGATGGAGGAGCTGTAATGAACAGTCAAAAAAGAAAAGGCCCATACCTGCTACACTGTTTGTCGATCTTAATGTTTATTTGTGAAAAATGCCTGTTCATCTGTTATGAATGATGAAGGATTTTAGTTTATCCAAAACACTCATACCAGAAATACATGGAAGGTAAAGGCAGGCAAGGATTACAAATATTAAAGAGGTGGTATTATGCTCATTTTTAGTTTCAAAAACCTATCCCAGTCATACTTTACATTGCTGCAGCTCTTCTTTTCACCCTGTGTTGAAGGCTTCGTTTTAGCTATGGAGTGATACAACTTGTCACTAAATGATCTTTGTTGGGAGTTATACATGTGCAGTTCCCTCTCAAGGACTACTAGCCAATCAGAAGCAGAGAAGGGCGGTCCAATGAGAAGCCGGTAAACACGGCTTTGTTTCACCTGTATATGTTGCCGACTAGCTTGGCAATAAATTTTTAACTGAGCTCTGTCTCTACATCACAGTAACAACTTAATGTTCATTGACTGCCTGGAGGGTAGCTAGTGTTTGGAAGGGAGAGGAGAGGTCTGTGCTGCAGCTCAGTGTTTTTCCACCGGTGTTTTTGAGGGCATGTCGGACTGCTTGGCGAGCGTTATATGTTGCGCATTTAGCTTTCATCCCTGTGACGTCACAGGGATGAAAGGGAAACGGCTGGACTACAAACGAGCTGTTTTCAAGCAGTTCAGAGCAGAGCTTTCTATGGGAGATGGGAACTCCCTTTGGGCTGGACTTTGGGCTTTTTCACTTTGCAAACATATTACATGCATAAAAAAGGTATATAACACAATAAAGGAGAGGGAAAAGCCAAAAAGCATAATACCACCTCTTTAAACACTGATACACTGATACCCCATTCTGACTGAAATTGGCTTTTTTTTTTTATTCTATGTGTGAGTGTGATTGCACATTGAGGGCTTGTCTGGTCATTTTGACGAGTGCGTGATGTGCTCACTGTTTCTCTCTATGCTTGATGCTGAAATGGCTCGAGAAAGGAGAGTGAGGTGTTGTGTGAAGCTGTGATTAGGCTGAACTACAAAGGCTTTGGAGCTTCACCACTTCTCTTGCTGTGCACTGTGCCTTTCTCTTTGTTGCTTGATGACATGAAATGAGCCCAGGTGGGAGCCGAGATGGACAGGCATGAAGACACGCAGTGAGAAATTGCCTTTTAGTGTCAAGCTGCTAATGAGAGGGTTTTGGTGGTGACGGGGATTAGCAGGGCTGGCGTGAGACTATAATTGCACTTAATTCATAATTGTTCTATCTCTTAAGTTAGGATTGTTGCCCTCCTGCTTTGAAGACTTATTTCAGTTAAAATACACTTTTCTGAAAAGATCCTTTTATTTTACATTTTCTCAAATGCCTTGTTGATTCTACCAGCTTCTGAAATCACTCTTTCGCTCTCACAGGGTATTAACTGGTACCACTGGAAAGGCCACGAGTTCTCTATTCCATTTGTGGAGATGAAGATGAGGCCGTTCAACTTCCGTAGCATCAGCAGCAAGAGAAGGCGGTCCGCGCCTGAATAAACAAACCGCCTTCACCCAGCCCAGAGTCAAGGATAAATGGAGTTTGGACAATGTTTAGTGACGAGTTTCTTTTATGCTATTTAATGCCTTTTAGTGAGGCTATAAAGAGAAAAAAGGGTTATGACAAAAAGCTACTAATATTTGATTAATATTCAGTTGTAAAATAATGAAACACATTATTATTAATACACCACCAACAATCAGAAACTGTTATAACCATGGATGAGATCATGAAATAGCAGAGAGGATGAAACAATGTCCAAACTCTGTTTATATCTGCTCGTGCCCAGCTTTAGCTGTCTTTCCCTGCTGTACTTCTACCCAGACGATAGAGGACACTGTATGTAATTTATTAAATACTTTGAATGACAATGGTTCTATTTGCTGTAAAATGGAACGGCAAACAAAGAAGCTTTTTTTTCTCCTTTAAGTCCAATTTGCCTTTCCCTGGGATAAGAGGAAATGTGTTCAGAAATGCTCAGAAAGAGTGCGAGAGCTACCGTTGTTTAAACTGTTATGAAGTAATAACACTTTTAACGAAAAATATACTGTATATGCCCTTAAAACCCTTAACTGTAAAATATATATATTTTTATAACTGATATTGTGACAGAAGTCCATCTATTTAATATGATTTGATGCCTATATTAAGTTAATGATAAAACATGAGGACAAATTCTGGACATAAGAGATAAAATTAACATCAAAAAGCAAAATCATCATTCACAAAGCAGTGCACCAGCAACAGCTTCATTACCATCTAGTTTATTTATTTCATTTCTCTCTCTGTCTGTGTTCTGTTAATTACAATATCCTTTGTGTTAATTATTGATGAATGAAATCTTCAATATTAAACTTTATTATTATTGGTAGCCACACTGAGATAGTATTTTGCACTACGAGTGGGAACACAGCAAAGCTATTGTTGTTTAATCAATTCAAATGATTTTTTTAGTTGATCATGGGCATTTAATATTATTTCCCGGACTTTATTTTCAAGTAAATTGCAAACACTTAAGTGATTGCTTGTAGAGACGGTGCAGATAGGTGTAACATGTAACCAAAGATCTGCATAATAAAGACTCGGCCCACTGTTTGGAAAGGTGCCAGTCAGTTCTGTCACCAAAGTCACTGAAGCAGCTTTTTTCCTCTATTAATAGATTCTCACTTTTCAGGGACCTTTATGGTAATCATGTCCCCAAGCGATATTTTATGCAATGTGAACACTAAATTCTATGCAAAAGAAAGTCGGGGTGGGCATGGTGCAGATTCTAGCCTTGCCTGTTAGCTGAAATGACCTTAAAGAAAGCGAAACAGTAGATGGAGTGGAGCCAAGTCTTTCTTCTGAGCCTTTCTTGTACTTGCTTCACTATTTAAGCTCCCCAGTGAAACAACAAAATCAGCAAACATGGCAGAGAATGCATTGTTTTAGTAGGACGAGCATAAGCCGCAGCATGCCCACCAAGCATTTTGTTCTATTCAGTGTTCACACTGTTGCACAAAGGGTTGAGTGCCAGTGCATTTGGTTGACTGCAGTTTTCTGGAGCCAAAAAACTGCGCTTTCCTCTCTCCTCTGTTGGAAAAAAAAATTATCTCTGTGGAGTTTGAAGACAGACCACACACAACTAGCTAAATCTTCTATCTGGCTTCATACTTTAAAAAAAAAAACACAAGTTATTGTCCAATATAATCCTTGGAAATCAGTGTCACCATAGCTGCAAGCAGCATTTTATATTCACTAATCAAAATATTAACCATTCAAAATCTCGTTCTTGTACTTCTGTCAGTTTCTTAAATTCAGTTCTCTCACTGAAGCAAACCAGGAAATCTGGCTTGTATCATATGCGTCTATTTTTCATTTATGTTTTTTGTCCTTTTTAGACTTGAAAACAATAGTGACTTTCCCCTCTATAAACTACAACTAATATACTCATGTAGCTATAGAGTTGAAGATAATGTGACTTTTGGTGTGTTCCCCCTTTAGATGCAAACTAATTCAGAAAGCCCTTTGAAACACTTGATATTTCCCCTTTTAACCACTGTATTTTTAACCATTGTTGTGTTAATGGGCGGATGGAGCCTACTGCATGTTAAATTGCAACCAAGAGCCTGATAATAAGTAGCAAATGTCATTGGAGTATATGTTCTAATCTGATTTGTAGTGACACATTTCTTTGCTTATCTAGGTAAAAGGTGCTCTTGAAATGGTTTTTGAAAAGGTAGAATAAAAAAATATTTATAACAAACACGCAACCTTTCCCAGGTCTGATTTATGTTTCAGTATCAAAGTGACTATTTCAGAGCCTCTCATGCAGTCCATCTCCCATAGTGATTTATAGTAGACTAGGTAACTCTTTATGTACTTATTTTATTAATTACTTGGATGAAGTTTGCCTCGGTGCATTTTTGTACATTGAACGAAGGTCATGAAGCTTTGCAGAAAAGAAAAAAGAATGTTATTTGTATTGTGAGAGTTTTCTCTCATGACAAAGTGTGAGGTGCTCTTAAATATTTCAAGAGGAAAGCTGATATATATTTAAGTTTATTTTACATATTTTTTCCCATCTGTAATCATTTTAAGCTTTTTCTATGAATCAATGAGAAAACAGCAAAAAGGAAATTGTTTGAGTTAAGTTGACTTGCTGTGGAAAAGCTTATGTCTTGCCTTTCATTTCAAGTTAATCATCTGTGTATTTATTTTCTTCTCTTTCCATTTGTTCAAAAAGTTCAATTGCTTAGGACAAACCTGTTACGTTAATCCATTAGTGTAATTGAAAGCTTCGTAATATTACTCTACATTGAGAGCTGTCTGGAAAACAAATTATTTGAAATTGAGAAAATGCAACCGTTATGGAAAAAAACATGCCTGAAATTATTTTCTTGATATTATAAATAATGTGATGTCATTCAGTTTGTTCCCATCATTGCAAGCCAACTGATCAAGTATTTTATCATTATTAGGAGATAGGGAGGTATTAAATTGTATGTTTTTGATCATGTAAAATGTAAAATCTCTTCGACTACTGAATAACATCAGGTCTGAAAAGAGCACCTCCTCCATTATTTACACTTAAATCTTTCAGTCTCAGTCACTGGAATACACTCACACTGATCGATGTTTGCTTTTACCAAGCTTCTCACTGGAAAGGAAACCTGTTCCCCCTTATTTATTTAACTGCTATTTATTTTCCAATTACTTTGTGAAATTGTAAAAGTTAATAAAATGCTTTATTTGATGGGTTTACTTTTACAAGTGACTTAAGTGATAAAACCACCGTGTCTGGTGGTATTCGTTATATAAGCCAGATACTGTAACTGCATTGATTTGAAATCTTGCCATGGAAATGTAAATGTTGACCAAACGTGATCTTGACTGTTTGAAAAGCTTGTATATGCTGAAACAAGGATTTTTGTTGGATAAACTTGGATTTTAATGTCAAATTTAGCTCTAGTTTGACTTATACATGTACTATATAGGTCCTTTTTTAATACATTTTCTACATATTAATAAAACATTCAAATAGTCTGATTTGGAGCATTTTGTTTCTCTTTTTGTTTAGTGTGTGCTGATTGCATGCTGTTGTACGTCAAGTTTATGGTGAACTGTTGACCAGACATCCACAACATCTTTGCATGAACAAAACCTTGGTTCAGTTTGTTCCTTTTTGGAAATGAGTTTCATATAAAAGAAGTAGAGCTGTGGTTACTGTACCTACACCCTCCCTTTTTACTCATATGAAATAATGAAATTCCGAGAGCCCACTGACTCCATGTCATAAACTTTTAAAGTATCTTCACCTCTAATTGGAGGCCATTAAACCCAAAGTGAGGCCAGCAGCAGTTCCAGGCGAAAAGTGAAAAGTGCCATCATAAAGGTCCGCCAGTGTGGTTTGGCTGCATGACCCCTAATTTATGCTCATACGTAGAGACATAGCAGACCTGCACTGGCATGAAAACATACCTGAAACATTTTAGTACAACATATAGGCTACACATTTATTCTACATAAAAAGATGAATCACCTTCAAATAGGTGATTGTAGAGAACGATCTGCTGTCAAGAGCACAATTAGACTGTCAGAGTTCAGAAAAGGCATAATTTGAATTCATGACTTTCCAGTCTTTCTCCTAAGCCTAGCTCTAGGAGCTGCAGACACTTTATATTTACTGTCCATCCACGAGAGTGGGATTGATTTGTGCTGACCGATTGCAATATGAACATGTGCAATAAACACATCACAAAGGACTGTCATGGGCCTCTTGTCCGAATGTTTGTTCCTCTATAGGGACATCTCTTTGACATAATCCATAATGCATAATTTCACTAAACTTAACCATCACAACCACATGCCTAACCTTAAGCCCTTATCCTAACCCTAACCCTAAAACCCAGTCTTAACCCTCAAACAGACTTTTGACTTATGGGGTCCAGCATTTTGGTTCCCATAAAGCTGTTTTTGGATCCAGTGAATATAGTAAAATAAGCAAATCCACACACAGTCAGCAGAGACAGCGAAGTCAGCCAGGTGAAATCAAGATAACTCGAGTTGAGGACAACCACACTCTTTACTGAAAGTGCAATAAAACCTTATGGAGTAATAAACCAATACTTTGTCATACACCTGTATGTAGAAAACGGTATCTTAATCTGCTCTGTTAGCAGTCCATCACCGCTGTGTTTTACACAAGCACAGCGTGCTAGCTCAGCAAATAGCGAACTGTTACAAACAAGCTGCAACAAAAGCTGTCTGTACATAGTCTGTTTAGCTTAGTTTGCCACTAATCTTAACATTAGCAATTCTTGTAAATGTAGCTGCTGGCTGAGACAAACCGACACTCCTCCATACCAGAGGTATGGAATCAGATTTGTGCCAGTTTAGTCAAGTAAAACTTCTTAAATATCAAGCAAAAATAATTATTTGCCCCAAGATGTTGTTGAGTGCAGTGAGCGTGAGTTTCAGCAAACACTGGAATCTGGATTGCCACAAGATTAGTAAATTTATGTCTTAATCATATATGATTTGTAGCCTACTAGCCATTATGATAGGTAACTCTTTATGTACTTATTTTATTGAGTGAATATTGAGTATCTGCCGATTCCGAGTCTGTTACTTGTATTTTCCTAGATAATACAGTTGCACAGTGTACACATCCCAAACATTTTATCAAAAATGAACTCTGAGCTCTTCCCGCTGGTAAACTGCTCAATACTGTTGCAACTGTGGGTATTTTCCAGAAGTTCCCGCGCCATCGTGGCTCTCTCCTCCTGAGCTCCAGTTTAATATTTTCAATATTTTACCACTGCCTCATGAAATGCTGGTATTGCAGACATTACAAGTGGCTGCTGGACTGCTTTCCCTTTCCAATTTAAAATATTTCCACACTGCAGACATTTTATCCCCGTCCTGCCACAAACTGCTCTCAGTTTACAAAACTAGTGTGACAGCTAAACTGTCACGCTAGGATTGTGCTGAACACGTCTGATCTCGGGAGACAAAAAAAAGACTCAAAGTGATTAATTGATAATCAAAATATTTTTTAATTAATTTAATAGTTGGCAACTAAACGTTGCAGCGGTACAATTTGCAAGTATTTGAGGAGTTGATAAAAGAGGTCAATATTTGCCTGGTCACAGGTCTGACAAAATGATGGAAGTAACAATGTCAGTCATTCATGATGTCAGTTAAACTGCCACTGTGCCAGAAGAAGTAAAGGTCAGTCACATGATATGTTTGGCCAAGTGTCAGTTGTCAAATCAATACTAAGAAATTTGTTTAATGAATTTGAAACTGTTTGTTGAAAGAGTGCATCAGACTACAGATTTTCTGAATCATCTTATTAATAATAGCATTGTAGGCTCCACATTACAGGTGCAGGCTACAAACAGCTAGTTTGAGCATCTTTACTCATGCAGAGAAAAAAAAGATGCACAACTACAGATTTTATCACAATAGCAAATACAAACCCTCAATTCAGCAGTTTTAAGATTCATTGTCTAATTACTGCAAGTTGTAATTATCTATTAATTATCCATTAAAATGTCTGGTCAGCACAAACAACTTGGTAAATAATGAGGCTTCATGAAGTTTGGGAATATATTAAGAGTCAGACACAAAAAAGGGCAACACAAGATTAATGGTGCAGTAAAGGTCAGAGAGATAAGCTCATGTTCAGTCTTTATCAAAACAAAACACTTCACCTGAACTGCTGTGTCAGGAAGACAATGCGAACTGTTTGAGGAGGCTCTCCGTCAGTCTTGTGGAAGCTCTGTAGTGGATTGAAAATGAGAGGATGGATGTAGTTTTTATTGAACAGAAACTACCATGAGTAGTTTCAACAGACCCTGATACCAATACAAGTGCACACTGTGCCTAACGCATCCTTAAAGCCATGACAGAGCTGCACAGGGAGCAGTGTGAATTGACGACTGCTCAAACGAATCCAAATGTCTTGCATAGTTGAAAAGACACAACGTGATTATACTGTATGATTAAACACGCTACAAACCCTGCTGGGTTGATGACACAACCGCCATAGTCTGCTTCACACAGTGCCCTAAAGGCTGTTTGTGTAGTTTTTACACTATCATGTTCTCACACATTTTCCTGTGCACAAAAAAGTGCTGTTCTTTTTCCACAGAAGATGGAGTATGGAATGATTATTTTCTTGTATTACAACCAGCAGATGGGTAAATTGACACTTTAATCCATTCTTCTCACTTGCTGTAGCCTGAACTTGAACTCTAGGTTTTTCATGTTGACCCCAGAAATCTTTGTTAATTTGTAGTATTTCTGTTCAAACTGTTTTCTGTGTTTCTGTGGTGATTGAGTACGTAACTTGAATTAGTAGCTGACAGCTGGAAGTAGACCATTTAAAAACAGAACCACAGACCACACGGTCAGCTGAACCTGTAGCAAAATTGACTTGCACCATTCAGGCCAAATTAGTTCTAATCTCATCTCGAAACAAATTAGGAGAAGTTGACTTGGGTTTGAAAAAATTGTTATGCTATATTCCACGAGACTCTACCTCTCTCGATTTTCATTAATTACATTATATTATACATTACATAGGTTTACTTAATTATGTTATGTAATTAATCTGTGTAAACACTGTGTACATTAGAATGTATACTATTATTTGGGACAGTTGTAGAGTTGCTAGAGTAGATATTTAATTAACAAACAAAAGTAGGGTGTGTAACACCCCACCACCCTATGCTGTGTTTAATTAAGTAATAGATTTCAGTACGTACAAAGTAACAATACACAGTCACAATTAAAAACAGTAATATGCGGTCTTCCTCAAGGTTCAGTTTTGTAACCAAAATTATTTATTCTCTATTTAAACGATATCTTTATAGTATCCACAGTGTTGAAATTTATAATGTTCGCTGATGACACAAATATTTTCTGTTCTGGAAAAAATATGGATGAATTATTGCAATCGATAGAAAAAGAATTAACTGTGTTAAAAAAGAGCTGGTTAATGTGGCCCGGGAAAGGGAAGTTTGGGGTCCACTGCTGGAGCTGCTGGAGCTGCTGGAGCTGCTGGAGCTGCTGGAGCTGCTGGAGCTGCTGGAGCTGCTGGAGCTGCTGGAGCTGCTGGAGCTGCTGGAGCTGCTGGAGCTGCTGGAGCTGCTGGAGCTGCTGGAGCTGCTGGAGCTGCTGGAGCTGCTGTCCCCGCGACCCGACCGATAAGCGGATGAAGATGGATGGATGAATGGATGAATGGATGGATTAAAAAAGTGGTTTGACTATAATAAGTTATCCTTAAATGAAAATACTACTAAATTTCTGATATTTTCTGGTAATAGGACTCACAGTAATGCAAAGTAACACTTAAATGGAGTTGAAATTGAAAGAGTCTATGAAACCAAATTCTTAGGTGTGATCTTAGACAAAAAAATTAGTTGGAAACCACATATTGAATACATTAGAAGCAAGGTAGCAAAATCAGTTGGAATATTGTATAAAACAGAAGATCAAATAAATATAATAAAAATATAATAATACATATAAATAATCAAAGAAATATGGGGAAATGCAAATAAAACAAATATAGATGTGTTAATTAAGTTACAAAAATGAGCTATTAGACTTATTAATAAAGAAGGATATCGCAAACCAACCAACAAACTCTTCATTCAAAGTAATACCTTAAAATTCACAGATATTGTATATATAAAAATATTGGAAATAATGTACAGAGCATTTAACAAAAGTCTCCCATCTGGTATTCAGAAATTATTTAAGTTAAGAGAAGGTAGATATAACCTAAGAGGCCTGTTTATGTTTGAATGTGGAAAAGAAAGAACTAATGTAAAATCTAGATGTGCTTCAGTTATGGGTGTGAAATTATGGATTCACTAAAAGATGATTTAAATTATGTACTTCTCTGTTTAGCTTCAAAAGATCTTTAAAAAACAAAATTGTTAATGATTATTCAGTTAGTATGTAAATCTTGTTAATACTATGTAAAAAATGTATGTGCAGTATTGTATAATTATGTATACTGTCTTTATAATTTATAATGCTGATTCTTCAGGTATATGGTTAAATAGAATAGGCAAATATAACCCTTGGCTTCAGCCTACTCCTTTTTTGGTTATTTCATTGTACATTTACCAAAATAAATCATTCATTCATTCATTCATTCATTCAAGAGTTACCTAATATAATAAAAGTCGACAATTATTTATTATTACATGAAGATGGATGAATACAATGTGCCAACTGAAATAAAAACTTTAAAAAGTTAAATTCAGGCTAATTCACTTATCACAATACCTTATTTTTAAATAACTGACTTCAGTCAACGTTATTAAAAATAGTAACAGTTCACAAGCAGTTTGGTATAGATTTACAAATAACATTTTCCCCCAATACAAGCTGATGCAGCAAATGACAGCAATAAAAGCAGTGAGACCACCTGTATTCTGACTAACAGTTTCACTGTGGTCTCAGACACAATCCATTCATACAAACGCAATTTTGCAAGCGGATAACACCATTCTTGACTGCATCAAATGCACTTTTTCAACATAATTGCTTCGTTGTGATTCAGTGTTCATGTCCCCCCATCACTGATTCTACTTACAGTGCTGTTTCCGTCAGGTAACGTCTTAACCAACTGCAGCTTGTTTTACCTCAACATCCACCGACCTCTTCCTTGTTCGTGTCTGCCCACCCTCTGTGTTTAATTTCACTCACCATCCACTGAAAATGGCCAATAAAACAAAGAGTTGAAACAGTATTGTGTAGTATAAATGTATTGTGTGTTTAGTTAACTATTTATTTACCTCCAATTTCTTTTATCTTAATTTTAATATGTTTTACTATTTCATTTTAGTGCTTCTCTTAGTTATTCTTACCTAACTTTAGGCTATATTGAACATTACATTATGTTAATCCGTTATTTCTACACCAGAGCTACAAGCGTTCAAAAGAAGAGTATCCGAATAGAAATTGCAACACAACTGACTGACGTATAACATCAAGAACTAAGTGTTGCAATAAAATGACTATGACACTGTATTTTCTATGGTTTGTCGTGTGAAAATTTGGGTTGAGTTGGAGGTAAGTTAAACATTTTGGTTAAGAATTAACTCAAGCTTAGACTCAAGCTTAGTTCAATCCTTGTGCAAATTTAAAAATATATTAGCCATATCAACCATGCTGGATGCAAATCATCTATCAGCCTGCAGGCTATCCAAATTGTCACACAGTAGACTTTAGTGTACAGCAGCAGTAATGAAATAATTTAAATAGTGTACAGTGACATGTAAAACAATTGTTCTGTAAGAATGCAGGGAAATTGTATATTTTAGTATAATTATGCAAACATTAGCAAGAACAATGGCTGTGACTGAGCCTGACAGAGTACTGCTTGTTAGGCAAAGAGTAGGACTTGCATCATAGAATTCTGATTGACTGAGGCTGCTGCACTACAATGTCTTTCCCATCAGTGTCCCAATCATAAGATGATTTTTTGATGCTAGCAAGTCAGTTTCCTAACTCTGTTAAATCCCAGTGTCTCCTCTCTGTGTTTCATGGATTTTTTTTGGTGCAATTGAGTTAAGTCCATCAGGGTTTAAGGGTTGTTTCTCTGCAAAATCACTAGAATCTCTATTGCAAAATTGCTCAAGGGCTCTGTTGTGAACTTTCATGAAAACTTTTAGTGAGTCTGCAAAGCTGCATTTACGCATGGACTATTCATTAATCACAGCATTTTTCCATCAGCACATTAGGCAAGAGAAAATACAAATGTTTTTATTGTGTCCAAGGCACATCCAAAACTATAAACTCGTGAAAAAGAACATTTTCATCCATTTCCACTTTAAGGCTCAGTCAGGTCCCATGACTAAATACAACACTCAATTTGAGACATAGAAATCAAATTTCCTTATTCATGTTTCTCCTCTGCTTACATAGCAAGAAAATGTCAAAAATGTTGCACAAATGTCAGAAAATATGATTTTTCTGTAGCTAAACACAGTTGAATATTGCATAGCCAAGGGAACTAGAGGCATCACTTTCGCTTTGTGAGCCATCCTCTTCTGCCTCTCCTCTCTCTTATCCTCTGTCTACCCTTTCTCCTCCTCTCCTCACTACCATCCATACAGTACAACACCTCTACATCTCTCTATAGGACTGAGTGCAGAGCTGGTGACGGGGTGAAGCTGATGAAAAGCGGCGTTGCGAGCCTTCCCCAGTCTCCCATGCGCTCGTAGAGTCTCTTTACATCTCACTGAACCCCGAAAGTTAACAGGCCCTGGCAGGCATCTGAATAAGAGGGAGGTGCAACCCAGATCTCCCAGTTAGAGCCTCTCTGTGACAGCGTTGTAAACACCAGGGCTTAATTGGGAAACCGGCCGGTGAATAGCTTGATTTTCATCAGCCATTTATTGATGCTCAAAGCTCTGTGAGTTAGAGTGAGGGGGTGCCTGCCCAGGGCCTCACAGATCACAGAGGCAACCTCAGCAGAGGCAAACATGAGGTAAGACTTGATGTTCTGGTTGAACATTCATACAACTTTAGGTGCTTTTTTATGTTTGTTTATTCTAATTGGAGGAGTGAAATGAGGAAAGTACATATTATTGGAATGATACATCTAAGCATTCATTAAAGATTTCAGCACTCTTAAACACTGGTAATTACTAGTTGAGTGCATGAACGGAAGCCTGATTATTGCTCAATGAGACTGTTTTTCTTTTTAGGTGTATTTGACTAATACTGACTGGCCAATTATGCCCTACATATATATTTACATTTTAGATTTAATTTCCCTTTAATTAAGTCTTTAATTTCTGCAGCTGCTTAGGCTTTATCCATCCACAAATCCGACCTATAAAGCAACCACTAAAAGCATTGCACTCATGTCTCTTTCTCTAAAACAGGCTGACCTGTAAATGTCACATGGTTAAGACAGTGAGGTTGTGATTAGAAAACAGTCAGACTGACAGCTGGGCTCCAGGGGAAGAATTCAGCAAGAGTGAACCAAGAGAAAATTTTGAATTGAGAAACTAGTTATACTGTTGACATACTGTTATTTTGAGCTAAGCCACACATCTTTTGTTCTAGTCATTGTCTGCATCCTGTCTTCTCCTTACATTTGGTATGTTTTTATATTTGGTTGTTGGTTCCCCATCTCTTTTGTGTCCCTGTCAAATGGGCTAAAGTACCAAACCCTCTGATCTGATGGGATGACGTCATATAATTGTTTGTATTTCATCTCAGAGAAAGTTCAGGTGTCTGTCAATCCACACATAGTTATCCTGACATTATTGATGAGGCTTGGTCTCTTTTTTCTTTAGGTCAAGTTTGCAATAGCACAATTGCAAACTTAACCTAAGGAACCTAACACTTTCTGTTGTTATTCCCTTTACCTTGTCTTCATGCGGTTTTAATAAACTCATAACAGACTCAGGCTGGTTGAAAACTGAGGTGTGTCTTGTGCTGTCAAGCTACCAGAGTTGTTGTGTTCTTGTGACAATAACACATTGGTAATCCTAGTTTTGCTAATTTTCAGGCAAAATTCTAATATGTGGTTACATATTATCACATCAAAATTTAATTTTCTCAGTATTAGCTCCTCCACAATCCTTCCATGTACTCTCTGGTTACTGCAAAAGAACCCTCCAGGGTAACCACACATTTACATAATATCAAGCTCTCTCCTCTATCATGTGTGTTTAGCTATAAGGCTTGGCTGTGTTCACTCTCTGGACTCTGTTGTCAGAGTTTGTCTACATTTTGTTTTTCCTGCTTTGCCATTTTCTATTCATGATTTAAGGCCAAATAGGAAATGGACTTTGATTTTTGCAGTGTGCCGGGAGCACTCCTTAATGTCCCCCTGCATCAGCTGAACTACACAGAGGTCCTCAGGAGACATTCAGACATGAGAGCTGACACACAAATGAAAGTGTCTCCCAGGGCTGCAGTGACCCGAGGGACGATCTCAGCAGTGAGTCTGTTCCATACTTTATCACATCGCCTACAGGCTGCTACATGCTACAAGACTTTGGATAGGGGTTTGTTTTTTTGCAGAAGGCACAGCGCAAGGAGTGTGTGTGTGTTTGTTTGGGAGAGAGTAAGATCAAATTTGCTATTTGAGAATGCACTTCAGTCTTGTTTTAATGCCCACACACATGCTTCGATTCACACTTTGAATTGAATCTAACTGAATGGAAATCATGCTGTAATGGCATGTGAGTAAGACTGCTAACTTCTAATTGAGAGAAGAACAATAATTTATTGACATGTGATACAGTGAATGAGAATGTGAGGAGTCATTTGAAGGCGATTAGACCTCTTTGTGATGACGAGGTATTTTAAACAGGGGTGGAGCTGCAGAGGGATTACCAGATTACCTGTGGTCAAGAGGTCATTTTCAAAAATCAGTTTACTTGTTTGTATCAAAACAGCATCATACACTTACATGTGAACTTCTTTTTTTCTTGTAGGCCTAGTTGCTCCTTCAATATTTGTTTACCTTTTTTTTAATGCTGGCTTCTCCTGGTAAACCTGTGTTTAACACCACAACGCTATGAACTTTGGGTAATTCTCTCATGCAAAGTCTGCAGAGATGCAGACTTATGGAAAGTGTGCATAAAAAGACCTCATGCGCTTGACCATTTGACAGTGCCTCAAAATCAATGGGTCCACAAGTCTGGAGATTAGGATTCAGCCAGAGTGTAAGAGAGAGAGAGAGAGAAAGAGAGAGAGGAAGAAAGAGAACAAACAGTAGCACACTGCAAGTTCCACATTGAGATGTAAAATAATCACAGCCGTCGTATGTAAGTAAAAGTGTCGAATGGTTTAGTTTGAGAAATGTCTTCCTAAGGCTTAGGAAAACTTTTCCTGAAAAAATAAACATCTAACACAGGCATATGAAAACAAAAATGTAGCTTAGTGAGAAAAAATAAATTTCTGTAGTCAGATTTAGGCATAAGTCTGTTTTGTTAATAGGTGATACAGCGATTACCTGGGAGAGAGACTGGCTACTGAGGTAACAACAAGAAAAAATGTGACACAGTGAGGAGATTAATGCAAGCCAAATATTCAGTTACTGTCATGGCGAGATAAAATGAGATTGAACAGAGTCTTAAAAGAGAAGTTGTTTTATTTCTTTGACACTGCAGGGTGAACATTTCTAATTGAACTTGCTTGCTGAGTGAAAATGTCCCTACAGTCGCAGATGAGAAATTAAGAAACTGCGTCAATCTGAATGATTTCTGTTATCAAACGGCTGTGACACTGCATACAAGTCTCGTCATTTTAAACACTTGAAACAAAAAACAAAACAGGGAAGTGCATTTTTGTACTTCTTTGTTAACACATGACCACATAAGGCCATGTCACTGTCTGGGTTTTCTTGTAGGACTATCAGACATATCTGTTTGTAGGAACCAGCAGTCAGTCTGTTTAAAAAGATAATGACACAGCAATTATAATGCAGCATCAATCAGCCTTAACACTCATCTCTCCATGTCCTTTTTGAACTCAAGACCATCTATCTCTAGTCTTTTTTATGAATCATCTATTTTTTTATACTTTGTCTATTTCCAGCAACCTTGAACTCAAATATCCATGGCAACTCAAGCCTTTGGCTACCTTGAGTGACTTTTTATTCCCACGATGTCTCATTTTGCTTCGCTGTGTTTGGAAATACTCTAGAGAAAAGAGGAACTTAGAAAGTCCCCATTGATTAAATTTAAGCACTTTGGAAAATACTTCCCTCACTGCGAGCTGACAGTGTCGAACTTTATTTATTTATACATCAGAATAGACCAAAGTTCTGTTCTTCACAAGCCAAGAATGAAGAAATGTTTAACATAACGTCTAGTCCCAGAAGACAGCCTGTGTCATACAATAACTATGCTGAGATTATTACGTAATTAAATGTTAAAATAGCTCAGACTGACCTCATAGCTGGAATGTGCAATTAGGTGCCCTAGTAAAAGCCTTAAGTTTACATGCCAACCAATGGCTCTTCAATGAAGGCTTTTCTTGAGAGCAAGAGTCAATTCCTTATATAGACTAATCACGTCTTTCCCTGTCTTGCTCCCTGCTCGTTTTCCCAGCACTGGGCCCAAACATTTCACAGAACTGAATCACTGCTAAGGTTTGCCTCTGGGGTGACTGGTTTTATTAGCAGACTATTTCTGGACACTTGTCAGATTCCACTACAGCGACCCTTTAGTCACTTTTCATTAGCGCTCACATTTGAGAACTCACAGAGTGCACAGTGTCTGGTTCACACTCACTCATGCTGCAATGTGCGTTGGCAGAACCAGTAGGTCGTAGTGATTTGTAACTCCCTTTTCCACAGTCCAGTTATTTCACAAGGCTTTCCTTAATGCTACTGGTAATGTCAAAGTCACTTTTTTGCTGTCATGATGGTATGATCAGTGATCCGGTGTGAACTCAGTGGTCTTTCCTGCAATTTGCTGGATAAGGGGATAGGGGATATAATGTTTGAGCTTTCCGTCATAGGTGAGTTCGGCTGAGACTAAGGTTTCCATAAACCAGATGGGAGCTACGCCCATTACAGTACTGGGTCGTCAAAGTATAAACTGAGAGTAAGGTTTCCAGTGGAGGAAATGGGTCACACACGGGGGTGACTGCAGAGTAAGTTGGACCATAAGGTATCCTCAGAGGAAGGGGGAGGTATAATAGGGACCTTATGATGTAAGAACAAAATAAAGTCTCAGTCAAGGAAATGGGAAAAAATACTGTTACCTCGTGTTTTTTAATTACAGCAGACCTGGAAAGGCACATTGTTGTATAAGATCCAACATCTATGGCAGGTCATTCCCCGTGTCCTCTCATGGCTGAATAGCAGATCATATGTAAGATTTCCCAAATGACAGGTTTAAAAGTGTATAGGTGAATAAAGCAGATCTACGCAATGAAAAGGTGACATCCACATGCAGGTACGTCTGCAGTAGCAATCAAAAGCTGCAAATGGAATATATAGCGGAAAGTGCTGCTACATTCAGTTCATTAATCAACACTTGCACGAGGTGACTGGACACTGTAGTGCCCCAACAGCAGTTGTGATATAGCTTCACTGTGTAGCAGCACTACACGCCCTGCCAGTCAGACAGCACCCTGGGTGTGAGTGTGTGTGTTTGTGTGTGTGTGTGGGGGGGGGGGGGCTGCATGTGTGGGTGGGTGGGTGTGGGTGAGTGTAGGTGTTTGCTATTTGTCTAGGAAGGCTCTGACACACCTGCAGACATGCTGAGGCTTGTCTCATCAATTTTCATGTAACCATGCCCCCGTAGCTACAAAAAAAACAAAAAAAACACACTGCATGTTCAGCCAGTCAGATGGTCATGCAGTGTTTTTTTTTTAAAGAATATCAGAGGAAATGTTTCCATCCACAGTAACTTCAGCAGACCATTATCAAATAGAGGGGCTAATCTGATCATATTTCAGATGAAAGAAACATCATTTGCATTTAGGTCTCAATATTCTTATTTGACTTTGTGATGTTTTCACCAGCACAAAGTACTTTAAAGGGAATTGAAAGTGAAACTGCTCGTTCATTATTTTCCACATGGTTAAAAAGCTGAAACTGACACTGTTAAAAGACAGCAGAGAAAACTGGTTTCACTAAAGTTAAACATTTGTAAAAGGACATGAAAAGTGGTTATGTGACCTGACCCATAACTTATTGAGTTCACGCATTAAGCCTACTGTACAGTAGGTTGGTCACAGGCACACATCCTACTGTTTGTGAGTACATACAGTATTCGAGTCAATGCACATTAACTTATAACTCGCTCCTTTTGAGGAGTGGAGAGTAAATAGGCTTTTATTTAATGCCAGCAGAACACTTTTTGTCTTTTTTCTTCCTCTTTTGCTCGACTGAACTGAAAGACCTTAGACCGCAACGCCAAAGGCATAGTAAGTGTTTTGTGTGGTTGTGTGTGTGTGTGTGTGTGTGCGTGAGTGCGTGCACTTCCAATGACCTCACTCTTTTATATCTCACTCACATCGGATTCTTACACCTGGTGATACTCACAACATGCAAACACTTTTACAGCTTTCATTTCCCCTTTTTATTCCCATTTTGGAACTCTGAGATGGGTGGAGTGTTTTTTGTTTGAGTAATTTAGTGTTATTATGCAAAATTCTGCAAACCTTGCCTGCAACTAAAGCCTGGTGCAAAATTTTCAGATCTGTGTGTGTGTGAGAGAGCCTTTCTTTTAATATCTTAACATGGGGAATTTGTTTTGAGGCACATTTAATAAAGGCTTCTTGTGATTTCATTTCATGTTCAGTTTGCCTAGGTTCCCCTCTCTGTCTGACATCATTCAGTGCTTGGGTGAGTAAAGTAAAGCAACCACAAGATGTTCGCCATGCAGGAAACACATAAGCTCACACAGAGGGCCCATTCTTACACAAAGTGGGCAGGGTGCAGTGACGTTGTGACCAAAACACACACTCACTCAGAGAGAGAGAGAGAGAGAGAGAGAGAGAGAGGAGGAGGACGGGAAACAAGCGTAGAGAGGGAAACAGGAACAGAAAGTGAAGACATGTCAAGATGTCTGGGTGAGGGGGACCAGAACAGAGCAGAAGCCAGATGCCAAAACAGAAACAACAGAGGTTTGAGCAGCTGACTGGATTAGACAGGAGGGGAGAGCTGACCTGCCACTTCACAAGCGCCTGCGGGGTAAGGTGCCGCTTTCAAAGAGACCTTGAGTGCCAGCAACTTGAAACTGAAATGTTGAAACTGTTCTGAGTGGTTTATATAAGATGTTTTTGTTGTGTGACAGTGGGAAAACAGAAGCCAAATTGCTGTAACTGTGGCAAACACCTTTTGAAAAAAAAAGGCTTTGGCAGTGGTTAGATTTGACAGGATGTTTGACAAGTTACAACGATAAACTGATAAGTTTCTTCCTGCCTTTGAGTGCTGGGGAGCGTCACAATAACACGCTCTTCTTGTTATTTTCTTGACTTTTTAAAATTTGATTGAAAATTTCTGCTGATGGAAAGAAAAAGTCTAACTTTGTCACGAGTCAGGCCTGTAGTCTTTGCCTTTATCAACCATATAGAATGAGTTCCCGTGACTCTCTTCAGGGGATCTTTGAAGAAAACATATTTGGCTCAAATATTTACTACTGATAGTTTTGGTTTCATCTGAAGACTTTCCTGTAAGAAAGTCCTCCACTTTGCTCATTTCACAGCTGACACAAGTGTCAGATTGGGCTTGTGCACTTGCTCTTACTTGATGAGGAGAACTGTACTCCTCCAGACTATCAACAGAGCTGTAACTATCCAAGAGAAACAGCTGCACTTAGTCATCCAAGATAGTTTGGTGAAATAAAACAAAAGTAGCAAGGCTTTAATCATTTGTTGGTGGCTGACTGAAGTCAAACTGAACATGTACAAGCACTGCATTAATACTGCCTGATGAGGGCTCTGCTCTGACCGTGTGCTTGGGGCAAGTCATTAAAGATTTCTGCCTTGCCTTCTGTCACAACTTTGTCTTTTAGGTCGCACATGCTCCTTTAAAAGCAGCAGGGGCTAAGTGAGTGCAATCATAACATTTTTTCTCAGCCCCTTCCTGGCTTTGTGTGCCCTAGAAATGGCCTTTTCCTGTATATGAATGGCTCCAGGAGAGCACAATGTCATGAGAAAGTGAAGTACCCGGTCAGAGTCTTAGAATGGCATCTCAGTGAGATGATACGAACCATGGAAATATTTAAAGCCTGTGGCCTCATTTAAGATGTATTCAGAATATCTCTTGTCTCAATGTGGCTCTTATTAAATGACCTCTTCGGTTCTGCACCTTTGCTCAATCACAACTAACCTCAGCTCCGACATGCGTCATCAACATTTACAGCGTGAACACCCCATAGTTACCTTCGGTGCTCAAAATGGCCTGCTGAGAAAGAGAATTTTGGCAAAGTAATACTGGCAATAAAAGTGTTTACCTTAAGAAAAGTTTAAACATAAAAAAGAAGTGAGGAACTACTTTATTACTATAAATAACTATTTGGCTTATGTCTGTATGTGAGCACATAGAAAAGACTAAATGAGATCATAACGTGTCAATGATTTCAGTGTTGATGAAACTAAAAATAAGTTACATAGATCGCTCACTCATCTTTACCAGAGACAAAAACTAAAACACTCAACTGACTTATTTAATGACTTTCCCACATTGTTAGTCATCTCTTTCATATAGCTAGATCACACCTCTGTGCTGCTCCTGGCCTTTGTCTTACTCCTACAGACTTATTGTTCTGTGACTCTGGCTTGTCGTGTCTGACAGTGTTTCCATAATGTGAGGGGGGCCAGAGTGTGCACAAAGGTCCATGCTGCTCAGCCGAGCTCATCACAACAACGTGTACCTACAGCAAAGGGAATAATCAAGAATAATGTGGCAGTGACATTGTGGCTTCGAATAATATGCACAGTCCACGGTATCATTTACAATCAAGTTTCCATCCAAATGTGACGCAAATTATTAACAAAATTTCCAGGAAATTAGCGAAAGAAACTGTGAATTCATTTATGTTTCCATCTACTACTGATAAGGATTTGGATGCATCAAGATAAACAGTTGGTGCTGCTAATTCTCCATTATGTTGTGACTGAACTGTTGCAGAAGAAGAGGGCGCAACAAGATCACAGCCCAAACACATCTGATGGTTTGTCTTCTGCCATTGTTTGGCTTGAAGGACGTTAAAATCACATGCTTCATATGTGTCATGATTGAAATTTCTTTTTTTTGGAAACAGCCAAACGTCATTATTTGGTAATATTCAACTTTATTTGAAGTTAAAATGCACCGAAAAACAGCTGGATGAAAACACATTTGAACTTGACAGTGGTTCCCAACCTTTTTGGCTGATGACCCTTTAAATGTAGAGATGTTTACCTGCAAAAACCTCATCACTGATCAATCCATATTTACATGCTAATTGTGTTTGCACTGGAAGAGTAAATAAAGTATACTCAAAGCAGCAAAAAAAATTTCAGTTTGCTGTTGACTATTCTCCCACAATGCAATACACAGGGAAGGAAATGGTGGAGATTCTTACAGCTGCATAGCTCCAGGAACACCTCTCAAAGGAGAAAAAATATCTAGAAGTATTTTTAGAAAAACGTTTTTGCGGCATTTTGGTTAAGTTTAACTGATGATGACATTCTGAAGTTGCACGTTTGATTTGCACAATATTGTATATTTTACAAGGTTTAAAGGTTCTAGTTCCCTTTATGCTACTTGTGAAAATATAAAACTATATACTACTGTAAACAAAATTATATGCAGTAAATGGTGACAATAAAAATAGTCATAAAAATAAAAAAAATTTCTGAGGATGAATTAAGGAGTGCACAGCCTTGGGAAAGAAGCTGCTCTGAAGTCTGACGTGACGACAGGGGGTGCTTCTGTATCTTTTACCACACAGCAGCAGGGTGAACAGGCTGTGGTTGGGTACTGTGTTTTGGACAAGCAGTTTCGTGGGGCCTGGAAAAAATGTTCAAATAATTAACAAGAACGCCCCCACACACACAGATTAGAGGAAAATCTGAAAAACATGTACAGAATTTTGTGTAGGAGAAATATGTTTTTTTTGTACTTCCTCTTCTTCATTTCATGACCTTTTAGGTTTATCTTGCAGCCACTTGTAATGGGTCTTGACTCCCTGGTTGAGAACCAAGAGTAAACTGTTGGATGTAAGGATTTAAAGAGTTTTAATGGCTAGCTTGCACCTAAAATCCAAAAACAAAACGTATTTTTAAGGTCCATGAGGCCCTTCTCAGCCTCAATGCACACCTGCATATGTACCAATGTTTTTAATATAAGAAGTACATACAAAAGTACTAATATGTAACGAAACTGCAACACGCACAGCCTCAAATATGGTGTTTTATTTTACATCAGTTCTGTTTTATAGAGAGGAGACAGCTCTTTCTAAACTCTCGCTTTGGAGTTTCAGGTGACTCTTGATACTTAGCTTTGAGCGCTCAGCTTCCTGTTGAGCAAATGAACAGGAGGGAAGTTAGCAGGCTGTCTGCGGGTAAACCAATTTCACACATGAGACACAACGCACTGCGGCAGCCACGCCAAATCTATTTGCTCTCCACTTGCAGGTGCGTCTTCTCCCCTTCTCTCTCTCTCTCCCTCTCTCTTTCTGCCTGAGAAGCAGCCAAATGTGAGATGAAAATCTTTTCTCCCTCCTGCATCTAAAATACAAAGAATCTCTGTAGCCGTGAGCTATGGAGAATCGAAAGGATGCAGTTGAGTCAAATAGTGTTTGAAATCATTTGAAAAACTATAGTTGTTTAACATCATTTAAATGAAGACTTCGCCTCAAGGCCTCATACTTACCAAACTGTCTATACTCGCAGAGAGAAACGGAACCCTTTTATTTGTAATACTTTTCTGCTTTTCTTCTGCAGACCTACTCCATTAATTGAAGTATCTCACCTTGTGTTTGTTTCTCCAGGAGAGCTGTTAGGAGGAGATTTCATCCGAGGCCAGAGGAAATAGTTAGAATCAGACATTTATGAAAACATAAGCCCGATCCCATCTATCTCCTCCAATGGGAACCATTAGCCGAGTACATTGAGATGAATCTCCTGCAGCAGGTCCTCTTTCCCTTCTCTCTCTTTTGTTTTTCCTGAAGCTCTGTCACACTCTCAGTCTCAGCGGGACTCTTAGAAAGATTGGTTACCTCTATCTCTGTCTGGCCTTTCCTCAGACACAATCTCCCTTCGTATCGTTCTCTCTTTCTTTCTCTCCCTTTGCCCCTCTTTTCCTCAGTGGGACTCTTAAAGGAGATCTGCCCTGAATCCTGAATGACTCCTCTGCAGTATTAATGAGAAGAAAGCTGAAAATCCGAAGCTGACACTGACAAGAGGGGGAGAGCAGGAGTAGAGACGTTAAAGACAGCGACGGAAAGATGGATTGGAGGCAGGGAAGGGAAAGAGGGAGGAAGAAGACAAGCTGTCTGCTGGAAACCAAATTTCTCTCCATGTTCACTTTCTCTTTTTTTTGTTTCACAGACCCACCCAAATCAAACCATAGGATTAAAGGAAACCGAAAACCAAAGGGCAAGAGGGCAAGAGAGGACTCCTGAAGATAACAAGCAAGAACATTGTTGCCAAACAGCATGAACAAACTTGTCTGAAGTGCGGATTTTGGGCTTTTCCCTGCATCAAGATAAGAATCATCACAAACGGAGGCGATTTCAAACAAAACTTTGTTATAAACACATGAGCGTTTGTTTTTAAAAAATGCTTTGGTTTTGTAACCACCTCATAGGACACTTTAAGGAAGGAGCCACAGATGAAGTCACCCTCTGTGCTTCCTGTGTTTCTGTTTAACATAAACCACACAAGTCTGAGCACATACACAAGCCTCACAGGTAGATAGTGCTGTGTTTCATGGCAACGATCTAAACGTTGATCATTATCAAGTAGAAAACAGTTCAGAGTCAATCTGAGAGTAAAACTAGGAACAGGATTACGGGGGAAAAAGGACTTCCATCTTTTCAAATCAACATCATATCTTAGTTGTTTTGGTGTCTCCAGCAGTCTGTTCTCTCCAGCAGCCTCTAAAAGATTTATTAAAACTTTACAACTGCCAAACAGACTCAATTATAAGGAGCCACAGCTCCGTATCCTGAAGCCATGGATGGGAAAACAGAAAGCATCCAGGATTTTTTCAACCAACTTTGGAGCTTTGCTACTGAAAAACACAACCAGGGGGCCTACAACACAGTCTGCCTGGTGGTCCTCCTGATGCTTCCCCTGCTGGTCCTCCTCACTACATTGGTGGCGTGCTGCCACTGCTGCTGCTGTCGCCATGCCAACAGCTGCTGTTGCTGCTGCTGCTGCGGAGACGCCATGGCAACCGCAAGGTCAGAAACAAAGAAGAAAAAGGTTTCGGCCAATACCGAAGACTTATGGATCTCCGTCAAGACTGACAGGGTCGCCCTTGCCATGGAGTAGGCTGGGTTGGCGCAGTGGAGCTGATGGAGCGTAAAATTCCAACTAGCGTCGACTCAAAGGAGGCTGAAGACATTGTTCAAAGGACTTCACATCTTAATGGGCACAGATTTGGTTGAACTGTGTAAAGGGTGTACAGATTTTTGTCATTTTGTATTCGTATGATGTGGATGATGTTTACAGCATTTGTATGAGCTTTTTAGTGCATGGTACATAAAGGAAGAAAAATGCTTGACAGAGGTATACATAGGAAATGTGTGTGTATGAATGGGTTAGACAGATGGTGTGTGTGTTGTGTGAGGACTTTAACCTAAATGCACAATAACTCAAGTCACTGTGGGAACAAAAATTGGGGAGAGACTTTTGGTTTTAGTGTTTAGGTTACAATCAGGTTAAGGTTAAGGATAGGGTTAGGGTAAGGCATGTAGTTGTGATGGTTAAGGCTAGGGTAAGGGTTTAGGAAATGCATTAAGTCAATGAAGTATCCCCACAGAGATAGAGGAACAAATGTGTGTGTGTAAGTGGGTTAGAGAGAAGGTGTATGTGTGTGAGTGGGTTAGAGAGAAGTACAGTGTTATTGAGAGCACTTTGTTCTTAGAGCTCCCATGTGAAATTCATTGCGTCTGCATTTGGGAGAGAGAGCCAATTTAAGTTCTGCCCAGTGTTCAGACGGCTGTTATACTGCCCACTTTTCCAATTCAGGCTGCAATCTAGGCTGATGATTGAAAGCCGCTGATGTCCAAAAAGTTGAACTCACAGGACACAAAAAGAAAACTGTAACTCTTTCATTTAGATTATATATAATCTAATAGAGTGTAGGCCACAGAGAAAGAGACACTTCTAGTTGCTGTGCTCACTTCAAGTGAGCCTTAAAGCCACGCTTAATAATCCAGGTGTATTGAAAACCAGCAAAAAGTAAAAAGTGACACCTGTTGATTCACAGACCTTTTAATTCACTGATTAACACTAGACAAAAACATACTGAAGTCAGCAATGTTTTCTGGATTTCAGGGAAGCATAAAAGTGAAAATTCTTCACAGAAATCAAAAGACTTCAGAACTGCTTTTAAATTTAAGAGCAGTCAAGAGGTCTTTTCAGTTGGTTGAGAGCAGATCCTAGATGGCTGCAGTACGGAAACAGAGGTGAGCACACGTTTGAGGCATGTCTTTGAGTGATTATACACAATATCATGAGCCCAGGAGCCAAAGCAATTCAAGGAGGTAGGATCGTTCTAGGCTGTTATTTGCTTTTGATTTGAACATTTTACAGGATGTTGCACAACTTTCTTCCTTCACCCCTTTCTTGCATTTATCAGGGGTGCAAACAACACAAATTTCCTTCTTTTTGTTTCCATTTCAGTCAATTTCCTATTCATCCATATACATAAATAAAATATAAAATAAGAACGTCATTGTTTTTCCATTTCCCATGTATATTATTACTAGAAATATAAAGGATATGATTTAAAATTAAATATGATTTTGCAGAAAAACAAAAGGACTGAGTAAAATGTTTTGTCAAAAGATTTCTGTAAAGAATGCGTAAACAACACAACATATCTTTCATTAGCTATTACAGCACTGAACATATGTGGGATTGATCAGTTAAAAGCTACTCCTAAAGGTTATTTTTACAGTAAGCAGGATAAAGGTGCTGTAAAAAGTTTTACTCTTCTTAAATTAAGTTGCACATTCTTGAGTGTAATTCTTAGAATTTTTGTTAATACGGGCCCAAGTTCATTTACATCATTAATGTTTGGGAATACAGTTGCATTTCAATTATATTCATTGACATTTACAAAGTTATGTGGTTCGAAAAATGAAGTTAAAAAAGATGGTAAAAAAGTTTTTGTTTTTTTTTACTTTTTCCACTTAAAATATTGTTTAAATATTCAAGAAAAAGAGAAATATTCAGATGATTTGGGCTTAAGTGGATTGTGCCTCTTTTTTTAAGTGTATGACATCTTAAAGCCCAATTAAGCAGAGGCGTCTCAGCAGTATCATCATCTTTATGCATTAGCTTAGTCTGGCACTAAGTTGATCTTCTTGTTCAAGTGCTGCTGGGAAAACAGGCCCCACTCATTTCATTACTGCACAGACAGATACATTCCCACGTGGAAGTCGCGGTTTGCCTCTTCTGCTTCATGTTCAGAGAGAGAGAGACTGTACTTATTGGGCTTAATTTGAAAGCTTGCACTGCAAAAATGAACGCCTCAGTAACAATGCACGAGCACAAGTGCTATCGCCCGGACTGAGACATTTCCAGAGAAATAACACCATTGACATGTTCAGGGATTGGCTGAACACGCCATTGTGGTTTGTATTTGTCAGAGAGAGATACACAGTCAGTTCCTGTTCATGATGCGTAATTAGAAGAAGGGGAAGATTACAGGAATAGTTACTTATTTGCTTTTTGATGAGAAGCTTGATCCTGCTCTTCTCTGTGCAGTAAATATGTAGTTGGATCCAGCAGCTGGTTAGCTTAGTTTAGCACAAAGACTTTAAACAGGTGGAAACAGTTAGCTTGGCTCTGTACAGCAAAATCAAAACTTACATGTTATAACTTTGTTTTCAATACAAATTGTAAAGATGGAAATTTGCCTTTTTTTACAGAGATTACGGGTCGTACTATTTCTTAGAGAAGTATGTCTTTGTGTTTCTACTTAACACGTTGAAGACATAAATCCTAAGAATGTTTTAATTCATGACATCTGACCATGAGTTACTGATCCTCAGTTCTCTCATCCAGCATGCTATATTGTGAGTGTTTTAACACCCAAGTACTATAAATATATATTATGCTGAAGTACTGGTTGCATTAATGAGATCCCTTTTTTTTCTGGTAACATGTTGACACGGTCCAAGCCTGTTAAGCAGTGTTTGTGGTATTGAGCCTCAGTGTGTTTTGATGGCTCTCACTTTGAACAAATCATATTTTTTTGTTTGTAAATCAGCTGCAGGAGGCAGAAGGTAAGGAATATGAAATATATATGTTTAGCTTCCCTCCCCCCTTTTGTCAGACTGCAGCGATCAGAGGGAACGGAGGTGTGAGGATTTGCCATCTGTTTGAACAGCAAATCTGCCATCCTTGATGGTTTCCTATATGATGAGCGCCATGTTTTTGATCCTATCCAATTATGCATGACGTTGTATATTTAACGTGTTTTGTTGTTCCACAGTCGGAAGAAATGCTGAGGCGATTCTTTTTTTTTTTTAATTATGTGCCTGGCTGGGCTTTGTTGGTAGCTCTGCATGCATAATTTATCCTGACATATAGAGACACTAAGATGAAGGAGAGCACAATGTGGAAGTTGACAGGGAGAAAAAGTTTTTTTTTACTTTTGTGGAATCTCATCTCTGTATTTCTAATATAAACTGATGTTAAGGGAGCCTTTTGAGTTTTCACATAACGTCATTATCTTTACGTGTGAGCCTGTCATATATTGTACAGGCCTCTTCATTCAACGTGGCTGCTCAGACTGAGACGATATATGCCCACAGTAAATCAAAATTTATGCAACCAATGCATTTTTTTTGGGTGTACATGCGTCCCAATGCAAACAATGCTGCTTGTCAATTTTGCATACTGTTTACACACTGTGCTTATTGTGACTGCAGGAACTGTGACTATGAAATGTGACAAATATCACCAAATATGAACATACTGTATGGCATCTGCTATGCATGGTTTCAAACTGCAACACTGAATTACAGAAAATAAGTAGATCAAAGGGGCTGAGGGAAGGTTTCTTTTCATATAAAGTGTGTAAATAAACACAGCTGAAAGCCGCAGAGGCAATGCAATTAATAAGCACCTCTGCCTCTGGTGATCATCATGAACATGTAATTTTCATCATCGGTTTGATGGCCGTAGCGGAGCAATCTTTGATGCAAGTAATCAGTTTGGCTTGAGGAGCAATTCATCTTCGACAATATTAAGGCTCAGACGTACACTTAGGGAATTTTATTCCATCTCACGGATCCTGATTCTTAACCTGCGTGAGATGTTCAGTGGTGTCAAAAGTATTAGCATAACTTCAATCTCGGCCTGTAAACAACATGTTTTTGGTATTTCATTTTTTAAGGGCCTGTGGTGTCTTTTTTGTCTTTCACAACTTGTGTAAGGCATAAATGCGGAGGTGTATCTAAATCCCTGACAAGCGCTGACAGGAACTCTTTATAGTGGCTCAGTACTCGACCCATAGTACTGAGACAGACGTGCCTCAAGGAGCCCCACCCTCAGGGACTCTGGTATCCCAGGCTATCTGAGAGTCCATCTGTACACGATAGCCACATTCAAGTCACTTAACCTGCTGAATAATGTATATAATATAACATAAACAGCTGTGGCTCTAGACTTTTGTGTTAAGAGATGCAATTGGTGTATCTGAAGACACAAAACAATACAAAAATGAACAAAACACCTCAGAGCATGGCTGCAGAGGTGAAGGCTGCTCAAAGACACACGTGAAATGATTGCACATTTGGAATTGCAGCAACAGAAATGTGACAGAGCCACAACGCAGCCAGAAAAGAGCCTAGACACGTTTCAGAAATGTATTCGCATTTGCATATCACATCATATTAAAAGCAAATCAAATCAATACATATGGTGCCTCCTGAAAGCTGAATGGTTAAAGCACATACCACATAACTGCAATGTCCTACGCTGCATGTCCCCTCTCTACATCTTGCTCTTTCCTGTATGCTGTCAAATAAAGGGGAAAAAGTAAATATTTACTATATTTATTTCAGAAATTTTAATCACCAGCCCAGTCCAGCAGGGGTGCACCGTGATCCACGAGTCAGTTATAGGTACTTTTTGTGTTCTCATTTGCTGAGTTTATTGCATTTCTTCTCCTCTACTCTTCTCTTCTCTTTTCTCTGGTCATTGCTTCTCTCTTTCCAAAAACAGCTCACCACCCCTTTAAAACAAACCCTCCCTTGTTGCAACATTACCAAGTTCTCTCATGGAAAATATACGTCACACTGAACCAAATGCATATGAGTGTTAACCCAAGTGACAAGGGCAGACAAATGTGTAGGCCTATGTCTGCAAGCTTCCCCTGTTAACTGCACTGTGTATAACCACACAGAGGAAAGAGACTGAAAGAACGAAAGAAAGAGAGAGAGAGGGAAAACTGCTCATTCTCCTCTCTCTTTTTATCCTGGCACTAAGCAAACCTTCGCAGGAACCAATCTCACAGTCATTTGCAATCACCGTGGCTGAAAAGGCCTTTCGCATCAATGAGCTTTTGTGAGACATTTAATTCCAAAGTTAAAAACAAAAAAAATGCTATGCCAGAAATGTTTGCTGCCAAATTTCAGGCAGCAGTAGCAGCCTTCTCACACGATGAATAAACACTCAAAAACATTTCCTTTTCACTTTGTTCATTTGGCCTTTGAGGAAGAAATGGCGCTCCTGAAGTGGTGCGGTGATGTTTGAATAGCTCATGTGTCTGTGTTTAAATGGTGTAAATGTGCTGTTTCTATGCTTCCCATGCACTTTTAGCAGCTGTGTAGAAACAGCAATGAGTTACAGATTATGAGATACAGAATTGGGAAACTGTCATGAGACCAGACAGCAAACAGTCTGCACATGTTCTTAGCGCAATTCAGTATGATGAAAGTGTTGTACTGTGTGAACACTGCAGTTCTAGGCAGACTGAAGAGAGAGGCAGCACACATTGAACAGTTTTATTGTAATGTGTCACCCAAGCTTTCATGATAGATTAATTTGCTGATAAACACTGTGATGTTAAAAACTCAGGGAAAAGGCTGTTAAGTTGATGATTTTTGTCAAATGAATAATGCAACTTGGCTTTGAGATGTAGATCACTGAACTACACATATTGAAGCTTGAAGCTTCTGTCTTCAGATACCCTGTGCTTGAAGTGGGACTTATAAGAGGGCCAAGTCGCTTTGGAATGAGCTTTTTGTATTTATTTTCCTATAGAGCGTAGGTCTGTAGGTCCACGACTGCGGTCAAAAATAGTAGAAAATGATTGATGAGACTAGCATGACATTTTTGTCAACATTCATGGCTGGAATATGAATCCATTAGCAGGTAACCATTTTTGGTTCAGAGTGAAATGTCTTGACAATTACTGGATGGATTGCCATGAAATTTGGTGCAACATATTCCCCCACACTAACTTCCTCTTTTGGATCTGGTGCCATCAAGAGGTCAAAAGTTCTTCGTTACACGCTAAATTAAGACAATGAACATGGTAAACATTACATGCAAAACTTGTAACAATGTAACAAAACCTTTATTTATTTATTTATTTATTGTGTGAATGTATTGCATGGATACGAATGAGCAGCCATTTAAGTTTGACAGCACAATAAGTAAAAAAAAAGAGTCACATACAGGATTTTTCTGACCTTGAACATCCTGATTAAGAAACTGATTGGAGTAAAACCTTTATGGGCAATGAACCCTTTAAAAAGAAATTTTAGTGAATGCAAAATTTATGAGGAGCGGAGACTACAAATCAATTCTGGCAGATTAGCAGAAAGGTTGATTGATGTTCTCTGTCCGTGTCACATAAACCGACAGTAATAAAAGTGAAAAAAAATGTAATTGTGTAATAAAGTCAAAGCAGTATTAATAACCTTTGTCAGCTTTCCAGATTGAAAACAAGAATTTGGTCATTACGTTCCTGAGGATGGGGCAAACAAACTTCATTCTTATTGGCTTTATGATACAGGCACATCACATTGATTGATATGCGCTGTCTCTACCGTATGAATGTAAAGCAGGAGCAATATGGTCATTCAAGACAGCCATCTATTGTTTTTCCCTGGATTGTCCTACACAAACTAATGTGATGTGACAGTGTTTGCAGCACACTGGCAGCTTAATGTGACACAACCAGCCAGCTTCATAATCAATAAACTCAGGGCGCTAACTCGCTAATCGTCCACAACTGACCTTAAAACAAAACACATGAGCCATTATTACAACTTTACATTTACGTTGTTATGACTACTATGCACAAGGAAAGTTGTTAATGAAATTCTTCACAAAATAAACAAATATAATACAAATAACCTCGGCTGCTGCCCTGAGGCTTAAAAAGAAGAAGTTAAAATTAATGGATTAATAGGAGAAAAAATTTATTTCTTGGTTCCCAACTTAACTTAAATCTACTGTTTCCTGATTTATAATCGAAATTACTACCTGAATCAGTGAAACAGGATTGTTTAGAATAACAATTGCTTTATAACTCATAGACTAAACTCGTTAAAGTATAACTTCACTTCAAAACAACTCCAAGGCAGTTTCCTATTCACCGCTTTCCCACAATCACACTGAACATTGGAATTTCTGATGAAAGTCATTGTATACCAACAGATAATAATTTACTATTATATATGAGCATTTGTCTCTTTGCACCACAAGTCTAAATACTGTCAGAGTTGATACAGGTAACTAGATCAGTAGGGAATTCTTGTGGTCAAAAGACCAAAACATACATGTCTGTACCCAAATCTAGCGTGATGGCAGGTCACTGTGTTGTTGTGGTTTAAGTGGAAGGTGCTCTCTTATTTCTTTTGGAAGTTTGTGGTTCTGGTCTTCTCTCTGGCAATCAACGATCGCCTCTTCCTGCTAGACACGGCTCCCAGAGGGCGGATCTTCATCTCCGTGAAGTCCAGAGACATCAGGTGGCCCTTCCACGGTTCCCAGTTTACTCCCTGACAGCAGCACGGCAGATTGAGCGAGAGACAGAGAGAGAGATTAAAATATAGAAAGAAAGAGAGAGCCGAGAAAGATGTAGAGCGGTGAAAGAGGAATGAGAGGGGAAATAGGGGAGACAAGAAAACGATGAGAGACAGAGAGGAGAGAGATGGAGTCAGAAGAGGCAGGCGGCATGATAAGACAGGCAGAATGACAAACACTAATAAATACCAGCCTCTGGCTTCATTTCATGCGAGTACAAACTTGTTTAGACTGTTATTGCATTTTGCCAACAAACGTTGCAGGAGACTTCTGCAGCGGCAATATTATGGATGAAATCTCAGCAAGAGCAGAGATCTCCCCTGGCAGTTCCTTCAGTATCAGTCTCCCTTAGACATAATAACTGTTGTTGTTACCCTATCAACCTGGTAAAAAAAACACTTACAGTTTATAGCTGGTGTGAGAAATGTGTTTTCTTATCACTGCTGATGGATGCCGGCCACTTCTGCTTCACCTCAACAATTCAAAACAAAACAACTACAAGCGAGCTGGGGTGAAGTTGTCTTTGATTGCTGACCAGGGAACAACCTCTTGGTCTGCTTGCTCTTTTGTTTTTTGTCTTTTTTCAAGTACAAGTATATTCAGAAATAACGATTTTTTGGGGGGGATGACGATGGTTAGTGGTACATCGTAACAGGAGAATCAGAAAAATGAAAAGAAAAGAAAGCAGCAAAACTCTTCCTAACTTTGTAACCAAACCTGAGTGTTGAAACTTTCAATAACTGCTGAATTAACCAAGAACACAGTGACATTTCAGGCAGAAGGGGATTCAGAAAGACAAATGCAGAGAATAAATCACTTTTAAGATGAGCTTGCATTATTATCAGAAAATCCCTATTGTTTGTCTACAGTACAGCTTAACTTAATGAAGCAGATTTAATTGCCAGAACTTCACACAGAGTGAGAAAATAAAGCCGTTTACTGGGATGGATGGAGTGAGATGGGAATGATGTTTCACACTCTACAGCCTTAGCTCAAGGATTCAAAGACTGTTAACTTGTAACCTGGGTCACTGTTAAGCTATCATCACATAATAATGTCAGTGCCACATGTTGGTATAAAGGCACACTACAACTATAGGAGTCAACTTCATTTTCTTGATGTTAAACCTTTCATGTTTGAGAGCATTAATGTCAACAACAGAACAGTACGATTTAATACACTAAGGTGCATGTATGATGATGCAGAATTTTGCACGTTATGAAAATCTATTTATTTGAATGGAAACAAACTACGCTTCTCTCCACTCTCTACTTTTTATAAATATATATATATATATATATATATAATATAAATATTGTTATTTTTAAACCCACATTGGCAGATTCTGAATAATGACAGAAAACTCTACAAGCAAAAAAACACTGCTCCAGTGCAACGATGCCTCCCTGCTCACTCACCAAACTGTGCCTGTTGTCTCCCCATTTTCCATTGAGGTTGGCCAGGTGACAGTTTTTGTACCACCAGGCGCCACGGTGGGTCAGGGCACAGTTACCCAGTGCGATGTCGTTATCTGAATCAATAGTAGTCCAGGGTCGGCCTTGGTGGTAGGTCATGGCATCGCCTGGGGATCATCAACCATAATTAACAATAATATTGAGCAGCTTTTAAACAACAAAAACTCTAAAGAAGAGGCTGTGCAACCTTCTTCTAGTCACAATACATTCACAGACTTTTGCTGCTCACTCCTTTTTTTCCATGTGTTCCCTGGCAGATGAAATTTAATAAAACGCCAAAAATAGAGAGATACAGTATATGTTGTTTCAGCACACAGTGGTATGTGTAGACACAGCGTCCCACTTGCTGCGCGTCTGTCTTCCTTCAAAGCCTACTAAAACCCCGACATCTTCAGATACCGCCTTCCCTATATAGCTACTGTCTATAACTGGCTGAATATGAGTTTCTGGAACAAATATCCCACATACTGTTGGTGTGTATTTGCTTTCTCAGCACCCCACAGAATGATGGGTGAGGTGCCTACTGCTTGAAAGCCCTGTATTCCCACCTCTGTCTGTCTCACTGCCATGCTTGCCTGCTCTTCTTATCCTTTTTTTCTGAGTAATGTACAAGAGAGAAAATGTAAGCTCTGAACACTGCTCATGTTGTCTTCTCAGTGGCAATTTATCATATCGCTAGTAGTTTGGAGAAAAATTTTAAGCCCACCTGCTGTCCCACTGTATTTGCCAATAGTGAGTCGGAACTTTTGCTTGACCGGTGCAATCTTAAAGTTGTCATATACAGCATAGGCTCTCTCTGAGCCCACGCCCAAGTCAAACCTCAGCTCAGTAGGAGTAGGAGTGTTGGTGAGGTCATATATCTTATCCAGACCTGAGGGAACAGACAGAGAATGTGAAAGCAAGAAGAAATACTCCATTACGGTTCATAAGCATGCTTCAGTGGCTGCAGAAAACAAACAGAACATTGGAGTGCTCACCAATCCAGAACTCGTCTGTCATGTTGCCAAAACCTGCTATGTACTGTTTCCAGCGTTTCATAAAGTCCAGCTTGCCAGTAGTACGTCGCTGGAGCACCTGAAGGCAGCGAGCACAGGACTTTCAGTGACAGCTGTTACACAAATGTTGGAGTAAAAAAAAAAACAGATTAAAAAAAGAAGAGTCAAAATCAAAGAATCAGAGGCCCAGATATCTTGACTTTTAGTCCTGAGCTCCAAAAACACTGGATCCTACATTATCAGGATAATATTTCAAATTTTCAAAGACGAAATATATTATACATTGTGACAAGTTCACTGGTATAAATTCTGTCCACATAAAGCAAACATTACTTTAACTGGTAATGATACAAAACATTATTAATATTCTGAAACTGTATTTTTTGTCAGTGCAGTTTCAATAATTTGTACCAGCCAGCCGCCTCCATCAGTGTCCATGTCGCAGTAAACCTCAATTGGTATGGAGCGGTCATTGTTAATATAGATGGTGTAGATACCGCTGCTCTTATTGCCATTCTTCATGATCTGAACGCAGTCCATGGGGAATGGGTACAAAAGACCAACTAGGGAAGAGAATGTGATGCCATTATTAATGTTTACTTGATAATACTAATGATACAGAACATGCAACATGACATAACCTGATAAATGTCATACAAGTGATATAATAATGGGATAAAAAGGAACTAGGATTGTACATGTAATCTTTGGAAGACAGCAGTGTACAGACCTGTTTTGAAGATGGTCTCTACCACCTTGCTCCGCTTGTTGCCCCTGTAGGCAATGATAGTGACAATGTATTGCTTCCCCATCTCCAAACTGGATACGGCAAAACTGCTATCTCTGGCTGCAAGCTGCTTTTCAACAGTCTGACCACAAAAAACAACAACTGGAGTTAATGTTACTGAACACTCAGTAAATTATATCATGTAGTTGTCCAACATGATGCAAGGTATGTAATGTTGCCTTTGATCAAATTCACTGTTTGAGTGATGCTACTGTCTTGAACTTCAATTAGAGACATACATTTAAATGGGCACCTCAATTCATAGAAAATATTTAAAAAAGTATCAAGGGAAAGACCAATCACCTCATCCATGTGCTTAAATGACTTCAGGTAGTTTCATTTTATTTTATATTTGACCACAAGAGGGAAGCGTTTCACAGAGCTTAAATTGAACATGCAGCTTTACTGCAGCCTCAGCCTATTTCAAACTGTGAGGAAACGGTTTTCCAAATACTATTTGAATACTTGCAAAGACCAAAAAGTCCAGCATTGTGTAGTTCAATATTCCAATCTGGCCAAAGGATGCTCAAAGTAACTGCAGCTCTAGATTTATGCAACGGCGAATAATATGTTTTTGCTTCCTACACAGTCATACTCAAGTTTTGCATATGAAGGTATGTTTTTGTAATTTACTTAAGCAGTGGTATAAAAAATAAATGCAAATATACATAGTTTAATACCTCATTTCGGGAATGATTCTGCATTGAAGAAAAGCTAGTCAAAGTCTGTGTTTTCTTTGTCAGTGCATGTACAACGATTCAGTGTGCACCTATGTGCTCAGTAACTTAAGTCTAAAGAAGTTCAACCAAAACTTTATTAGTTAACCTTTTTCTGTTTGGGTGAGAAAGTATTCGTCAAACCTCATAGCCAAATACCTCCATGTGGCCATCCTCGTCTCTGTAAGTGAGGATGTACCCCTCAATGTCAGCGAGAGGAGGAATCCAGGTCAAAACAGCAGAGTCCAGCATCACATCTGTTGCCTTCAGGTCCTTAGGGGCATCAATATCTGCGGATTAGAGTGTAGAGGAGAGAGGATTACAGCGTATGAACATTGTGTCTACTGTATGTCCATTAATGCATCTAATTGCCTCAGGTCTGGACTGGGTAAGCAGATTTTGATGGTGCTTTACTTACGTTTGTTCACTAAAATTGTGGAATAATCCATTGTGAGTGACTCCAAAGAAAAATAGAGTCTCTTTAATTTAACAGTTGTTTTTGTTAAATCATCATTTTATTGTAATAGTCGTATTTAACCGTATTATTAACACATAACTTTGCAGTGCAGTATTCATTGCCCTTTTTTCCTTATCTACCTCAAGGATAATGGTAATATTAACGTATCTGTCGTTGTTGCTTTTCAGCCTTTCTGCACCTAAAAGTACAACACTAGAGATAACTGCCATCCACCTGCAGAGTTATAATCTGCCTCTGCAGATAGACTGGCAGTTATTCCTCTACCTTATTTAAATGCTTTGGTGGTTTGACCTGAAACAGACGCTGAAATAATTTGTCCGACATGAAGACGCCTGCTGTAACAGTGGAGGCCGTGACATCCAATAGCTCAATAAATTAGAGGAAGTTTATGTCACCATAATGAACAATACCAGCCTACACAATTATTATTTATAAGTCAAGAGTCATACTTTCAGTTCTCTTCTGGTAAAGACACTGTTTTCTATTAATATTCAACCAATTAGCAGTTTTATTACAGCTAAAAAATTAAACTGTTTTACTGGTAATGAAATTGTAACTAGGAAAAACTGTGAATAGTGACAAATTTAGTAGCACCACTGGTATCAATAGTCTTTAAAACAAGGATGGTGGTTGGAGACAGTTTTAAGTGACACATTAATGGTGCATGTTACTAAGTCCAATAAAGCCACAATTGTAATAACACATGCTTTTATGTGTCCCACATGTTATCTTTTGACACAGTGGCTTTCCTATCTGAACCCAACGCTGTGTTGATTTTGCAGCCCCTGATGGTTCCTAATGAGTTATGACCAGACAAGTTTATAATCCAAAACTCTGCCATTTGCTGCCTAATTGAAAAAGATCCATCTTTCACTTAAAGCTCCCAGGTGATTTTACAGATCATCTGGCTCACACAAAGATACCCCTGTTGTAACCCATTCACCATGTGCTGCCTCTGCTATTTTTACCCCACACTAAGTTGGGAGACATACTCAGTGACCTGGCCTGGCCTGTGGGAACCATTTCCTGCCAGAGCAGGAGTTTTGGTGCTTCCTGACAGTTTAGATGTTTAGAGAAAACAAGTTCTGACTTTTAAGGAATTCAGTTCAATAAATCAAAGGTCATATGGTCTAAGAATTGATGGATCACTATTTGGCGTGTGCTAAAATCAAAAGCATCATTATTATTAGATGAACAAATAAAGCCACACCAAGTTCACTTGGTTTGCAGGTGTCTTCAAAATAGTAGATGATTAACATTGACTGAATAACTATTTGAGACTATCAGCAATTTTAAGGGTTACACAGATGTATTAAATAGTTACTGCTCACACGTGATGCAAGTACCACAGGTACCTCTGTACTAACGAAACAACCCAGACCTCTGAAACTTAAACCTTCACCTCTGTGAATACAAGTGTATCCAGTATTATCAGATTAACCATTAACATTAAAGAAGTAAAAATACATCTACGGGTGCAGGGATCCACAACCACCTTCAATGCTACTTTTCATCATAAAATAAAATAAAATCATTTCTTATCAAGTCTATAGGGATGAACTTACTGTAGTTTGTGTTCTCTTCAGTTTCCTGCATCTGTACCCAATACTGCTCCAAGATCCTGCCTATTACTGCTTCTGTAGAACCAATATTCCCTAAAATGAGGGCCAGATGTGGCAGATCCTAACTGACTGCATTATCAGACAGTAATAGAGCAGTAACCTGTTTGAGTTTGTGTATGCAAAAATAACTGAAACATTTCATGCTTTCATGTGCTAAGATCACAGCATTTTTTAAAACAGTGCCACAGTTGTTGTGTTTATGGCCGTTACACAGCTTTTTGATGCCTAGTAAGAAATAGATTTATAAAGCATGACTTGTTTGTTACTATTGCTTGGTGTCACTCATATAAGCATTCCTCCTCCAATTTCCCGCCCTGCTTATACAGTGGGTGTTTTGCATTAACACACTCATTCTCATACCAGGCTCATATAAAATCTGATTATGGCGTCCCCTTATTATTACCAAAATAATCCTGCCTGTTCGTAGCACATTAACCTGTCTCAGATTTTGTTGAAATCTTCCTGCTGGCTTTCCTCCCCTTGATGGCCCAGATGTAGGCAGTGTAGAAGATCCCAGGCCTCAGGCCAGTCAGCCTGTAAGAGGTGCTGTCAGACCCGACTGGGATTTCCTCACTAGAGCCCTCAGAGGAGCTGTAGGTTAGGACGTAGCCATCAATGTCTGCCAGGACTGGATCCCATGACACGCTGAAGCTGGACTCTGTTTCATCTTGGGCTAAGAGGTTAGCAGGAGCATCCAGTTCTAGAGGAAGATGTTAGTGGAATTGGTTAATAAACTACTGATGCAAACTACATGATGTATTGTTTCATTTCTCATCCAAAAGTAAATAGACATGCATCTGCTAAAATATTAGTAATATCATGGTAATTACAAGAAGAATGTCTACTTTCATATATTGCATTTTAAAAATTAGATGCCCTCTATATATATACATATATACATATACATATATATATATATATATGAGATATGAAGATATATGCTTAAATCTTCCCATTAGCTTTGTGCCCCTCACTGCCCTAGAGTAGATGAAAAGGACACAAGGACTCGGTAAGCTTGTAAAAGACAGCAAGGGGTCCAAGAGGTGTCTCTGTACTTGAGCTCTCATCAGAACTGTAGGTAAACATGTGTCCACTGAGTTTTGACTGCACATTGACTCCCAAAACATTTGTGATGGGCCAAGAGATTATTTGGAGATCCCAGTTCTGAATATGGAGTCACGGGTTAGAGCCCACTCCTGGAGCCAGGCCTGCGGTGAACCTAGCTCACAGAAGTTGGTGGGGGGCAATACCTGTTAGAAGAGCAAAGAGGGCTTGTCACCCCAAGATCATTGTGGTGGACAGCAGGAGTGAAGAAGGCTGTCTGACTGAGGCTGTCAGACCGAGGCTTCCACTGTCCTCTTCCAGTAAAATGTGTCTTGTCTTATTAAGATAAATAGGCAGCTGCTCCAAGCAAGGATCCAGGTAAATTGGGATTTACAAACAAGCTAGAGTGTATAGGAGAAAGATGAAACATTAGGGAAATTGGATGTATCAATGAAGACATATCAGATCATGCTAATGAAGAGAGAGCTGAGCCAAAGCTCTGAATTCTCCGAGTCAATCTTCAACTCATCCTCTATCTGTGGTCACAAATGTTGGGTAGCACTGTACATGTAACTGAAAGAGGCTGACTGACTGAGGTTCCCCAACATGTTGGCTGACCTCTGTCTGCATGACAGAGTGTCTATTGGTCTGAGAGGAACAATGAATGCAGTGGCTTCTCTTCCACAGTAGCAGGTAGAGCTGTTTTGGTGATTTGAAAGTATGGGCCTGGGCCCTTATGCTCACCACATGACTGACTAAGGGGAGACTGCAAGACACATTGGAGGGACTACACTTTTGAGATGGAGTAAGTTGTTGGGAAAAAGGATGTCCGGGCTGCTTTGCCAGCCGTGACCTGCATAAGAAGTTGGCAAGTAGACAGATGAACACTTTGGAAAAGCCCTTTAAACGAACAAGCTAATTCTGATTAGTCTACCATGTGAGAACCACATTTTCTTGTGGGGTTTACAATGGAGCGGTCTTGTCAAAACATAATGTATTAAACATAAACACAAAAGAAGTGAGTATTTCAATCAAGGAACAGCTATAACTGGGTTCAACAGACAATGGTAGATTTGAGACCTGTCTCAGCTTGTGTCGAGATCTTCTTGCTGGCTTTGTTTCCTTTGATGGCCCAGACGTAGACAGTGTAGAAGACGCCAGGCCTTAAACTAGTCAGCATGTAAGAGGTGCTGTCAGGCCCCACTGGAATCTCCCCACTAGAGCCCTCTGAAGAAGTGTAGGTTAGGATGTAGCCATCTATTTCGGACTGGGCTGGATCCCATGACACGCTGAAGCTGGACTCTGTTTCATCTTGAGCTGAGAGGTTAGCAGGAGCATCCAGTTCTAGAGGGACATGTTAGTAGAGGATATTTATACATTACTGGTGCAAACTACAAATGAGCTGTACCAGCTCTTTTTTTCATCTTTGGAAAAGAGCTTAGTAGGGGCATCTAGTCCTACAGAGTTGTGTTTTTGTAACAGACTTATTGGTCTGTTGGTCTATTAATGGTTGAAAGTTACATCTAAAAACTAGCTGTTGGTAAGGTAACCATCTAGAAAAATAAAAAGGTTGTGAAACTTCTTGTCTTTGAAGTTGTCTTGTCAAAATGTTTTAAGGCGCCTAAACCTACCAGTGCATGTAGATTAGCATTTCACCCTAAATTTGGCATTAGCTGGTCAGATAATTAAGAGCTTTGGGAACAGAAAGTCTTAGATGTGTGACCTGTCTCAGCTTGAGTTGAGATCTTCCTGCTGGCTTTGCTCCCCTTGACGGCCCAGATGTACACCGTGTAGAGGACACCTGGCCTCAGGCCGGTCAGCATGTATGAAGAACTGTCAAACCCAATTGGGATTTCTTCACTTGAACCCTCAGAGGAGCTGTAAGTTAGGGCGTAGCCATCAATTTCTGCCTGGGTGTGATCCCAGGACACCCTGAAGCTGGACTCTGTTTCATCTTGGGCCAAGACGTTAGCAGGAGCGTCCAGCTCTGCATGGGGAGTTATGGTTAGTATGGACTACTAAAAGGGCATTACTGCATCCAGTGCAAGAACTGCACATAACTGATCCAAATCAGTATAATGTAGTTACACACTATATGAAACATCAAACTTGGATAAAGTGTTTGGAGTTTTTTGGGGGGTCCTTTAACCAGAAGTAGTCATTTTCTCATCAAGGAGATGAACACTTTTTAGAAGCAATGATTAATAGTTATTTAACAAATATATAAATTCTGCGACATTTTATTCTGTTGAGGTTTTGAATCCAAGTTTGACGTCATATCACACGTTAGTCATGTAAGCAGGCTAATAAGAGTATACTATGAGCTATGTTAATTAAAGACCATGCAAACTACTATTGCAAACAATACTTAAAACTCGTTACGAAAAATCTGAACCACTGATGTGATACAATTTCAGTGGTTTGGCTTCAAGATGAATCGCATAATGTATCTTGCGTCTTTGCTGTTCTATATCACTCCAAAATACAGGAAAGAAAGAGTCCACTTAAAAAAGCAAAACCCTTTGATTTTATCACTGAATATGTACACCATATGCATACATTAAATAATTTCACACACCTGTGAAATTATTAGCTCCATCTCATTTGCAATGAAAAAATAATAATTTAAAAATATCACTCATGTTATAGTTAAATCACCAACAACCAGTAGTTGACCAGCTCGAAAAGTAAGTTTCAAGCTACTTCAGATATTTGCATAAATGTGCACTCCAGCTGGTTGCTGCTTGAGTGAGGCAGTTACTGGAGATGACATGTCTGCTTCTCTCATCAAAAGGCAGCAGTACAAAACAGAACCTCAATAAAAACTGTAATGTATATAAAAACACAAAAAAATGGAAAAACACCAGATCAGGTATATTAAGCAAACAGCAACTCATGCTTTACCCATTTGGCTAAAAGCAATGAAAGCCTTTAGGGGGACAAAGTAAAGGCATTCCACACACACACACACACACACACACACACACACACACACATACACGTCACAACATACCAAACACCTGCAGAAGCGCAACTGTGAAAATTATAATTCCAACAAATTTTTAAATTATTGAGTTAATTACAGTAACTGTGGATTTATATTTGCTGCTCTCATACTGAATTCCTGACCACATCAGATATTATTACCACTGTTTTGCTGAGTATGCTCCAACAGTTTTGGTCCCCTTGTTCAACTGAATTATTAAAGCAATTTGGGTATGCCAGTCAGAACTCAAAAGTGTTCTTCTGCTACCTTTCTTCAGAAGCATAAATGAATCAGACAGCAACAGCTGCTAAAGTTTACAACATAAAGATTAAGAGACAGGAGAACGCAAGAGAAACAAAATAGCTGGCTTTGTTGACTGGGTAAAATTGGCTCTTCTTAAACGTCTTTCAGACATTCAGCCCCAGGCTAAACTAAACCGCCTTTAAATGGAAGGAGGAGTCCAGCCTAATTATGTTAAATAACCTTTTTTGGTGAGAGTTCAAATTTCAAGCTAACTTCCAAGAGCAGTTCATTTGCTAAGTGTAAAATATCTACTGTGATGCTTTATGCTTCCTGTCACCAAGTAATATTGTGCAGAAAACTGACACAGAGAACATCAAAAGGAAATGATTGGTGTGTACATAAAGGCTATTTGAGGTAAGACCGTCTTGCACAAAGGAGCTAAAGAAAAAGAGACACTTGAAACATATTTCCCTCGGGCTGCTAAGAAGAAAGAAAGAAAAGAAACTGCGTAGGAACACTTGAGATATCTGAGAATAACAGGTCATTGTGGGGTCAGTGAAAAAGTGTACAGAGGATAAAAACATTTGTTCTTACATTGCACATCTCAATCTGTATTCAAACTAAAGTATTAGTAGTTTATCGCTTATGTCTTACCTTTGTGGAATTCTTTGTTGACTTCATATCATACACCAGACCCTTTAAACATATTTGTCCGGCATTTATATAAATGTCATCTATGAAGTCTTTAATTGTGGAAACGCATAAAAGATCAAATACATCAATCACTCCTTTAATGAACCAGTGTCCAATTCAAAGTTTACCTGTTTCAGCTTCTGTTGAACTCTTCCTGCTGACTTTGTCTCCCTTGAAGGCCCAGATGTAAACAGTGTGGAGAACTCCAGGCCTCAAGCCAATCAGCCTGTATGAGGTGCTGTCACGGCCTACAGGGATCTCTGCACTGGAGCCCTCACCAGAGGTGTAGCTCAACATGTAGCCTTCTACTTCTGCCTGGACTCGATCCCATGAAACTGTTGCAGTGTCTTCGGTTACTTCAGTTGTGACCAGGTTAGTAGGAGCATCAATGTCTAAAGAGGGGGGGAAAAGTGTGTGTATAGTTTAGAGTTCGTCTTTACTGATTTTTCCAGTCCACCCACTTTGGCTGTAGAAACTCAGTTGAGCGGTAAGTATAAAATGAAAATGAAGTCCACGAAATATGCTTCTTTTTGCTACTGACCGGGTCAGACTATTATACAAGGTGTCTACCAACATCACGGAAAGCATCCCTAAGGAGCACCTCTCGGTGACACGCTTTTTTTTTTAACAAGAAACAACTCAAGGACAATTCTCATTCTGAAATCTTGTGAGCGAGTTGTTGCAGAAAACACCAGTGAAAACGAATCTCTCCAACTCTGACTCATGTTTCCATGGTCGTACCCATTGGAAGCTCCTATCCTTTTCCTTACTACTGGAAAATACATACTTCTAAATGGTAGGAGTGTTTGAAGTCAGTAAACAGTAAGTAACTGACCAAAACAAAACAAAGTGTAGGGGCAGACACTATCTCGGAGACTATCCCTTTAAATCTGTATTCAAATCGTCAATGTAGTCGTTGTGTAGTCGTCCTCTCAGTGTTCTAATTTTCATATATATTTATCACACCACTGAAGGCAATGCACTTGACAAAATGTATTCTGAGGGAGGGCTCTCATTTGGACCCCCCAAATGTCTATACCTTGGTTATGCAAACCCCCATACCCAAACAAACTCCCCCAAATTAAAGAACTAAATACAAATTGGTTGCCCAGGGAGGGGACCACATTTGTCCACATGATTGATGTTTGAGGAAGACTGAGCTAATGCTTTAAAAAAAACAATATTGACTGTTACTGAAAGTATGTATATGTGGCACACAGAACTTTTCCAAAATAAATGCAAGCTTGTTATCCATATTTTGTTTTGTATGGACACTGAAGATGACAGAGGAACCAAAGAAGAATGTTTACTCAAGAGCTCTGTGAAACTCTTCAAAAGAACATCGCTAGCACATAACCCAACCCCGTGGTCTGTTCACTGAGCTCCACAGGGTGAGCTGCAGTGGGAAGAGGACACAGGAGCACAGCAGAACACACAGCTCGCTGTTTGAAAAGTCAGCAGGCTTGAGGAATCACAGGAGACATACGGCAGACGCAGGAGGAGCAGTTGGTGGTGCATGTGTGAGTGGATGGGTGTTAGTCTCTGTCGAGGGACTCGTGATGAAAGTGAAGAGAGAGGGCAACCAAGAGAGGGAGGGAGACAAAAAATAAAAGAGTCACAGAGGCATAGTAAGGGAGACACAAAGGAAGGGAAGGGAAATGTAAAAGCAATCATCATTTAGGATTATCCCTTTGGGGCAGTGGCTCAGTCGAGGTCAGTCTTGTGTCAGTGCGCAGTCTGCCATCATGAAAACTGACTGAAGATGCATCCAGGAGAATAAAGGAGCTTTGCAACTGTCTAACTCTAGATCCTCTCTTTTTCTCTCCTCTCTTGTCACTTTTCCGTCCTTGTGGCTGCACCGCTTGACAGTCTGTCATGAGCTAAACCACAGAAAGAATTTATAATAGCTCTATTTTATTACTTTTGAGTGTTTTCTCCAAGGCTTAAAAATGAGAGGTCATTCAGTAGTCTAAGTACCTTAAGTGAGCGCTACAGAGGGAGCCCAGAAAAGTGCCTATCTGCTCATCGTGTTGAAAATCACACTGTGCGCATTCAAAATGACACAGCATGTAGTAGGTTTCCCTCTAAATCTTTGGTCCAGTTTCTTTAAATACTATACTGGACACTGGAGACATTAAAGCAACATTGTGGAAGATTTGTTTTTTTTGTGCGAATTTTTACCTCTAGTGTTATTGTAACACTTGTATTGGAATTCTTTGTGTAATTCACCGCTGTCTTACATAAGGACATCTGTACACATGCATTTGTTATAATTCCAAAAATTAGCAAGTCCACAACTTTGCTGACCAAAAACGCAAGTTAATTTTACTAGTCCAACTATACAGAAAGAATGGCAGCTAAATATATGTGAGTTTCAATGGAAATGTCCAAACTCTCATACATGGCGTGTGTTTAATTGGAAATGTCTTATTCTAACACCGAAGCAAAAAGCATGTTTTGATCCAGGTGGTGCTAAATGCTGGAGTCTGTATGGCGCTTTGGAAGCTGATCACTGGCATGTGTTTTGGGAATGCCCAAAGATCAAACCATTTTGGGCAGAGTTTCACAAGATTTTAACTACTATACTCAACAATAAAGCACCTTTACAGTTTTCCTCTTTGTTTTTGAGGAATTGTGATTTCTTTCTTGGGATATTTATTTGCCATTCTTACATCTGCCTGCAAAAAAAGCATTTACAAGATGTCTGTAATTCTGACATCAACTCGAAATTTATAACTAATGGCTAAACCTCTCTCTGTGAAACCTCTGGCTCAAGTTGACAACTTTGATAACACAGCCAAACATCAAGCAAGCGCTACAACACAAGTCGCAGCAAGCCAGCTAGTAAGTTATTACTTACTAGTCTAACAGAAAGAAGGCCAGCTCAGCATCTGTCCTGCATCACTTCAGCTCTTTTAGCTCACACCAATGAGTAAAACCCAGTCTGATATTAACTTATGTCCGGTCTCTTGCTCCGTCACTCTCCCTTTCTCTCTTTGACAACATCTTCTTTGGTCTCTTATCGGCCATGATATCCATACTGAGAATACCCAGCTAGCTTCTTCCAAAGAACTTACATTGTACATTATATACTTTTTGCTTCATGTTATAGCTTGCTTGTTGAAGAGTTGAGTTTTGTTGGTATGGTATCGTGCTGTAAAGCTGTAAAATCCTCCCTGAGATTTCAATGTTACACAGCACTTTTTCAGGCACCTCGGCCCGGTGTGTCAATAACAGAGATGCCACTCATCCTATTACAAGTCTGTGTACCATGATGCTCTTACTTTATGATCAAATTCTAAATAACATTGCTTGAACTCTTAATACAAAAATGTATTTTAAAAAATCATAAGAAGTTTGTACCAAATCATTATGTCTGTGACAGAGGTATTATGTTTGGCCAGTTCAGACGTACAACTCTTAGCATTTGTTTTATCACAGAACGTTCCCATAGACTTTCATTGTTTCACACCAGAACTGTGTGAGTATGATCAGGCCACGAGGCAGATTGTGTTTGCATCTTGTAGTTTCGCAGTCACAGGGACATATAGTTGTCACACATACTAGTAGTAATTTAATTTCAGTGGCGCTAGCAGTGGCTTTTAAATTGTTTTAAAAAATTGCATGTCTACATAGTTTTAAGTGAAACTATCTAATCACCATACAGTATAGCCTGTGACATCTGAAGTTCCCAGCGAAGATAACGCTGGACTAAAACAGGCCTGAAAACAGCAGAAAATGTGAACCTCTTGAGAACAGCCATTTATAAATCGTAACCTTTTAATAACAACACTCCTTTGCTAGAGTCAGACTGCAGAGGATGAAACTTGCATTTTCTAAATTCATATATTATACTACATAAGCCAACTTTGCTACAGATGTTCTCTAAAGAAAATTAAATGAATGGCTTTTGAATTGACAGCCCAAATGAACTAGAAAAGTTAAAAGCATTTGACAGTTTGAAGGAAAGTCTGTAATTGCTTTTTGCCCCTTACACCAAATATCCTACCTTTGCTCTTGTTGGCTGCCTTGGCTGTCTGATGTATTCTATATGTTATTAGATGTTTTTTCCAAGCCCTTCTAATTTCTGAGGGCCCCTTGCATTTGCTCTGAAGTTACAGTGTGTGATGGATCGAGTTTCACCAGACGCTCTACCCCACTAGCTGCGTAGTGACAGTGGCTACCGGGCTAGAGAACATGAGCTGTGGCTTGGAAAACAGCTTATCCATTATGGGTGGCATGTTCAGCAGAGACATCAACCACAAGGCACCCAGTAACAGGCAGTCTTTCATCATTTACAGCCTCACAGCTTCACTGAATCACTGTACGGTGGAAGCCATGTCTGCTGATGGCGCTGAGGTAAAATATGTGTGCCAATAGGTGCCATTGTTTTAGAGACTACAGTATGTCAGGTGGGACATGTTGCAGGTCCCCTGACAACCAGAGTTTTTTTTCATGTTTGCCCAACAATCTATTTGTACCATAAGCAGCTCATGATTCTTTGTTACAGAAATAAGTTGTCTATTCGCCACATCTAGAAGTAGAAGTAACATACAACATGGATTATTTCTAATGAACCTTTTGCCATCATAAATCATCCTCTCATTATTCATCCACTGCACTAGCAGGCATACACATTTCAGTTTTGATACTAATGCTGTTAAATCACCAGTAAGTACCAATATATTATTACCCTTTAAAATAATACAAATCAGTTTCTATCACATTTCTAATTATGTGTGAATAACCTGCAATTGTGTACATTTTATGTCTGGATCTCACAAAGAAAAGCGTGGCCTCGGTACAACCACACACCAATTGTAAATAGTCATTGATACAAAAAACACTTATAAGGATATGGTGCTGTGTATGGTGCAGTATATATCCATCAGGGCACAAATGACAGGTCCTCCTCCAAATACCACAACAACTGGAAGGCACAAACAGTAACTTTACTGTAATGTAGCCACACAAACAGGCCAACAGAGCTGTCTCTTACTACCCCAATATAATGACCGGACAAGGAGGGGTTAGAGTTCTTACGGATGTCTTTAGAAAATGTCCCTTCTCACATTTTCACGTCATTTTTCTGGCATCTACTGTACACAGCTGGCTCAGAAAGCACTGATGGACAGCGTCTGAGCAGACAGGGTACTCCCACTGGAGCACATGAGGTGCTATAGCATGTCCAGATAACATAAAGACTAAACATTCAACTCCTCTACCAAAGCCAAGTCCATCTGCCTTTTGTTATATGGGCCTTCGTGGTGACTTTATTGAATCTGAATCAGCAGCAGCAGCCATGGTATGTTGTGTTTATATGCCTTATAATCTTTTGGCAGGTTAGTGACTATTTAACGTCTGCTCCAAGTACAGATCCCGTGCGCGCACGCATGCACACTCACACACACACACACACACACACACACACACATATATATAGACTGCACAAATTCTGCAAGACCAGCATAATTCCAATTACACTGTAGTCTTCACATTTAACAAGTTAACAAGACCATAATGAGTACTAACTTCATGTGTTGCTGTCAATCGAAATCAAAGTCATCTTGAAGACACAACATAAATAAATACCCACAATGGGTCATTCATTTATTTATGTGTTAATTTTTATTTTCCTGGTGGTCAGGAAATTCAGGAAACACTAAAAGAGAGTAAGTGACAACAACAAAATATGATACAAAACATACGAACGGTGAACTTTGAATAAAACTGAGAGAGCGAAACATGAGAACAAGTGGGAGACAGATGGTAAAAATGATTAGAAAATACAGAAAAATCTTTTTCCAGTGGATATTCTATAATGGAAGGAGTCAGCGATATCCTCTATGGACAAAAGCTAAGTTTCATACCATAACAGTAGCTATACAGTAGTATAGTACTACTGGTCTATGTACTACTACATAATTTCACTGAAATTGCCTCTTTGTGACCCATTTTTTAAATATCCTGGATTATTCTTTATCAAGATTTTCCTATAAATATTTCGATTTCTCATTGCATCCTTATTGTCCCTATGCTGTTATTTCCATATGTAAACATAGCATTTACATTTTGGTATTGCTGTTGCTCTGTTTATTGCGTGTGTCCTCCTTATGTTCCTTTTATCTCTCACTGTACATAACCATGCACCAGTGCAAACAGCATGTTCAGTGAGATAATAGGTCTGTTTCATCATGCCAGTCTTCAAGAATGCAGCACATCCCTGCTGGCAAATAGAGCTGAGGACAATCCCCCTCAATCACCTCTAAGCCTTTTTCGTGAAACACCTGAAATGAAGGATTCTAGCTACTGGAGTAGAGACAAGCCACTGTCTGCCTGGTGTAGATTAGCACATTCACACACACACACACACACACATAATTACAACACGAATAGCTGGCACACGCACACATAGAAAAAAAGATTAGCACTGACAGGGGCCCTTGAGTACCTGACTGGCTGCAACAGAAGAGAGTTGAGGTCTTGAAAGTACCTAGGTAACACTGATGACTAAAAACTATTAAATTGGCTGCCTCGGGGTCTAAAAAACGAAGAGCCATCAACCTGGAGACTGCTTTTGAACTGAGCAAGCTCTGAGGGTGGATGGAAGTGAAGGTGAAGGAGGAAAGAAAGGAAGGGAAATGAGAGACAGCAAAGTAGAAAATAACAAAGCACAAATGAGCAGAGTAATGGGAGTAACCGGAGACTATGGCGCGCATCGTGGATCATTTGTCAGTCAATTAAATAATATCTTTAAAACAACTGCATGTAGTGACCAGCTGTTAAAGTGAAACTGTAAAATGAATTCCTCCTCACGTTCTAAAACCAGTCCAAAACATGGTCAGACCAAATGCCACACCGCTAAAATTCAACATTACCAGATGGACTCTGTAAGTCATGAACCTTTTCACCTCAACCATCAGGGAGCATCTTATAGTCGTTACACCGTTCATACCATGTTACCCTTGGTGACCATATTCACCATAGTCATTAGGATCTATCCAGATTATTAGGCTGTAAATTCCAGCCCTCCATCATTAACCCAAATTGTGCTCCTTGCTGGTTGTATTCATTACGCTATTATTATTGGCTTTGTGTGGAAGGTAGTACCAGGTTGTATCATACAGAAAGTCGGTATTGTGTGTGACAGATTATGTGTTTTCCCTATTAAGTTCTGACCACAGATGAATTATAGGTGGATTGGCAAGAGCTAAGAGCTGTCTTTGATGCTTCACCCAATTCAAAATTAAATGGAATATGGATATCCTCACTGTTTCTTAAATATTTTTCACTTCCACATGTCACTGATCATTTTATGTGTCATCCCATTCAGACACAGCCTGTGGTAGTACAAGTGCAAGCAATTTCTGTCCAGCAGCAGTCCATCTGTGGAAAATTGAGCCCATTTTGTGCTAACTGATAATATACAGAATTTAGTTAGGCGCTGGTCATTGAGTCACACATTAGGTTAATTGGATCGATGATGTGTTGACACTAACCTGTGGCACCAGTAACTGAGGAAGACTTTCCCTCAGTAGTTCCTTTGATGGCCTGCACTGAGATCTGGTACTCTGTTCCTGGAAACAGGCCTGCAGAAAAACACAAAGATGCAAAGAACTGTAGTTAATATATTATTCAATACCAGTAAATCCCTACTTGGAGGTCGGGACCCACTGACAGGTCTATAGTGGAAATTTTTCTATTACACCATTATACCACATGTTTACTTTATCTGACTTTTATTTCTTGCAAGATACTGGATACTTTCATTTTGTCATGATGATGAAGTTTCTCAAGTAGACATTGCTTCATTTTAAGGTATAAGAAAGGGAATTTGTGAGCAGATGATAGCGAGGTAGAGAAGGAAGAGAGCCAAATGTTTAATAATGGCTTTTTGTGGAGCTTTTTCGTTCACGGCTGCTCCGTCTACAGCAGAACTGCTGCTCTACAGTGACGTCAAGGTCGCATCAAATGCGACCTGAGTGTCCAGACTGAGGTCGCATTTAAAAAGATCTGATCTGTATCGGATTTGGACCACATATGG
>JAPMOB010251555.1:0-10211 GCA_029875015.1 Lepomis gibbosus
TGGGGTGGAGATGGCACAATGGATAAGATGCCTGCCTTTGGTGTGAGAGACCTGGGTTCAATTCTCCATTGTGTCCCTGAGCAAAACACTTAACCCCTAGTTGCTCCAGAGGCGTGCGACCTCTGACATGTATAGCAATTGTAAGTCGCTTTGGATAAAAGTGTCAGCTAAATGAATAAATGTAAACATACACTGTCCTGTTTGGTCCTGTCGTGGTTCCCTGTCCTGGTTTTGTTCTGTTATGCAGTTGTTCCCTGTTTTCTGTTTTTCTTTAGTAACTCTACCTGTGTGTGTTCCTCTATACTTTACTTCCTTTTATTTTGTAATCATTGGTGGTTGGTGTTTTTGTCTAGCTTTGTTTCCTATCTGTCTTGATTCCTCATGTGTCTCACCTGTTACTAATTACCTTGCCTGTTTGTGTGTGTGTGTGGTGTGTCCCAGTAGATAATGACATCAGTTGTGTTCAGTCTTTTTGACGTCCTTGTCAATGTTGAGTCTTCTGTCCTGCCGTTGGCTTTGGATTACTCTGTCTGTGCTCTGAATTAATTTTGCTTTTTGGATATTCCACAGTTTCAGACTTTACCTTGTGCTTCCACATAAGCTTGTTTCTGTTTAGTTTTTGTGTTAATAAATATTTTGAACTGCACCACGTGTGAATACTATAGTAGTCGGTACAATGATCTGGTGAAGAGCAAGAGAAGAGTTGAGGGGTGATGACCAGCGACAAGTAACAGGTAAAATACATAGTGAAGACACACACAAAAAGCCCCAACAAAAAACAAAAGTAAACAATTTGTCATATTGACATGCTGGATACTAAAAGTGCTTAATAATAATAATAATAATTAAAAAAAGAAAGAAATTCGCGTCCAGAAGTTTTGATCTGGAGTCAGGATAGATCTGTATCATGTTTATCTTATTATTGGGGGCAAGAGTTTAATAAAGTCTGTTATCATTGGCGGTAGAGTCCATTTTGTTATCCTTAAATCTCGCCCGAATTATGGATTTACTTACTTACACCATAACACACAAGTCTATCTCACAAGTCCATTCATAAACTCCAACTGGTCCAAAACTCTGCTGCCCATATTATTAAAACAACTGCACTGGCTCCCTGTCAAATACCGTATTGATTTTAAAAGTCTACTCCTCACCTTCAAAGATCACCATAATCTTGCTCCTCCTTATTTCTCTGAACTCCGTCAGCCCTACACCCCATCCCGAACTCTCCGATCCTCTTCTTCCTCACTACTTTCCATTCCTTCTGCCCGCATGTCCACTATGGATTTCAGAGCCTTCAGATATTGTGCATCTCACCTTTGGAACTCCCTCCCTCTATTCATCCGTACGACTAAGTCCCAATCCGCCTTTAAAACTTTGCTCAAAACCCACTTATTATTATTATTATTTAAACTATTATTCAAGAAATCTATTATTGCTAATTCCATATTGTTGGATAAAGTCACTGCACTGCATTACATGCTTTAGATGTCTTGTCCCTTTGTCATACGACCGTGGGGAATTTTCTTATTTTGCATTATGTCAGGATTGTTCCAGACTGGAGTAAGTCTGCATAGGATAGGTGAAAACCAAGATATTTTGAGATATTCCCACCAGGCTGCCAGGTGTGGAAGGTGCTTATGTTAATGCTTTTAAAGCAGGTATGATGATTGATACTGGAGCTGATGAATGGCATATCGAAAAATTTAATTTCCTTACAGAATGTTTTTTCTATTTCCATCCATGAGTGGTTCAGGGGGCTTTGATATATTGAGGTCTGTCAAACAGGAAGTAATGAGAAAAATTTGGCAGTTCTTAACCACCACAATCTTTTGGTTTTTGCAGAGATTTTAAACTGATTTGTGAGGGGTTATTTTTCCACAAAAATTTTGAGATGTTTGAGTCCAGTGACTTAAACCAGACAGCAGTGGGTTTGGTAAGTAGTTGATTTTAGGTAGGACCATCACTTTTATGGTGGAGACTCTTCCCATGAGTGATATGGGTAATGATGTCGATGGCACAAAGTCATCCTCTATTGATTTAAGAAAAGGTGAGTAGTTTAGTGTATTTAGCCATGTCAGTTGTGACACCCTGGGGGAAATACACCCAGGTATTTTATTTAATATTCCCTGACTTTAGTGGTGTGGTAGATATACTATTGAATTCACACATTACAGATAAAACAATGGATTTCTTCCAAAGAGAGAGATAACCATGGCCTGTGCCAGATGCTGGGTGGCATACTGAGTGAGGTAGGGCCTGATTTTCCTTATGTTGTGTAGAGCAAAGCGGCATGACTTAGAGACAGAAAAGGACAGTTGATCATCAATCATGACACCCAAGTTTCTCACCACCTTGGTTAGAGTGATGGTTGAGGAGTCAATTTGTAGTTTGATGTTATGGTGAATAGATTGCTTGGCTGGAATGACCAAGAGTTCAGTCTTGGAGAGGTTTAGTTGAAGGTGGCAGGCCTTCATCCATGTAGATATGTCCGAGAGACAGTCTGTAATCCGTGCCGAGACAGTGGGATCGCCTGGCAGGAAGGATAGGTAGAGTTACGTATCGTCTGCGTAGCAGTGGTAAGAGAAGCCGTGTGAGCGAATGATCGGCCCCAGTGAGGTGGTGTAAATTGAGAAGAGAGGGGCCCTAGCGCTGAACCTTGGGGCACGCCTGTGGAGAGTGGGAGGAGGATAATTGTCCTTGCCACAAGACATTGTAGAAGCACCCAGAAAGGTAGGATTTGAACCACAGGAGTGCTTTACGCATGTGTGTTCTAAAAGGAACCAGGAAAAGAGATCACGTTTCTCCTGTCTTAGCTTTTCTGCATTGACTTCCTGTAAAATCCAGAATAGAATTTAAAATCCTTCTTCTTGCATACAAAACTCTTACTGGTGAGGCACCATCTTATCTTAAAGAGCTCATAGTACCTTATTACCCCACCAGAGCACTGTGCTCGCAGAATGCAGGGTTACTTGTGGTTCCTAGAGTCTCCCTTAGTAGAATGGAAGCCAGATTATTCAGCTATCAAGCTCCTCTCCTGTGGAACCAGGTTCTAGTTTGGGTTCGGGAGGCAGACACCGTCTCCACATTTAAGAGTAGGTTTAAGACTTTCCTCTTTCATAAAGCTTATAGTTAGGGCTGGCTCAGGTGAGTCCTGAACCATCCCTGCTCTAGGCCTAGATTGCAGAGGGGTTTAATGTAATTATTCAAGTTCAGCAATTCAGATTCAGTTCTATATGATTCTATACAGATACAAAAATCAGACCATATGACATGAGTTGTGTTAATGGTATGGTATTAAGGTAAGGCCGATGTTGGGCAAATTGTGTTTAGAATTTTGAAAATGTGACCACAGATTGGACAAAAGGATGTTAGCGGTTGTAAAAAAAAATAAATAAAAAAAAGGGTGTTTGTTGATTTCCAAATATGGTGACTGCCTGCTGTACTGAGCCTGCCAACTACTGGATTACAACACAGATTAAAGTCACCTCCTATTATAAGAGCTGTGCCTGAGCAGAGAGTGAGGTGAACAAAGAATAAAAAAAGGCATAGATATTAGCAATGCATAAATCTATTTTGAATTGAAATGTTAACTATAATAAATCGACCCTCTGGATCTATAGTAGTGGTGTTATGATTGAAGTTTGTTATTCTATTTATCATAATGGTAATACTTCTTTATTTGGAGTTATAACAGGCTGAGTACGAGTGAGGAAACTGTGGTGAGGTAAGTTTATCTGCTAAATGAGTCTTCTGTAGTAAGACAATGTCTGATTGTAGATTATTTAGATGGCTAAGAAAAAGTCATCTTTTTTTCCCTTGAACCACCTTGTACATTCCAAGAGGTGAGCTTAAGTGTGGTTGTCATTCAACGAACGGATGTAGTATCCTTCCTTGTGTGAGTGTCTATGTGCTCATCTTGTATGTGCCTGCGTGTGCATGTATGTGTGTGTGTCTGTGTCTATGTGTGCATCTTGTATGCACCTGTGTGTGCTATTGGTGTGCCTAACTGCTTGGCAATTAGATAGTATGAAAGTAAGCACACCTAATCAATGTGTAAACAGCGGAGGAAGAGCAACATTAACAGAAGAAAGAAACAATGAAACAAATAGTGAGGAAATTAAACATTATCAGACAGACTAGTCAGATAACCACAGTATACTGTCGAGATGTGCACTGTATTTTATAACTGTAAACTGCCATATATCACAGTCGTTAAATGACAGGGGAAGAGAAAAAAGGATAGTAGAGCCAGGGAGTGGTGTCTTGATTGTGTTACAGCTAGCCATCAACGTAAACTTTATTCACCTCGATGACAGTCCTTGATCCATGTCCAAGGAACTTTTTCATTATTAGCAACAGGACTCGGCGTAGGATTTTCCAGGATTTCCCAGGGAAACTGGTCATTCACGCTGAATTTCATTCCTCTCAGCTCCACGCCGAGGCTTTTACCAGTTCATTATGCTTGAAGTGTTCAAACTTTGGCTGATAGCTTCAGCTGATTTTGAATGAAGCTTTTTAGTCTCTTCTGGGGCTTCGTTTGCCTGCTCCAGGATGCCCGAGATTACCAGATTGTCTCTCATGCTATGAGCCTGAAGATCGATGATAGCTTAATGACAGACACAGAGCTTCCCTCTGTGTCTGTCATTACCAACCCTCTGAGGACCCTGTTTCTGTTCCACCACCTGTTTCTGGCTGAACTCTAGGGTATCCCACAGAGACTGAAACTCTTTGTGGAGGACTTCCATCAGAAATAATCAGGCATCAAACCTAGACAGTTTCTTGTCTGTTGAGGATATCTTTGAAATCACCACCTTGTGAGGAGAGTCCTCCAGGTGAGTCTTCTGTACGTTTTCTCTTGTGCTTCCCTTGTGTCTGCTTCTGAATCCTTTCACTGGAACTTAACAGTACAAACTGGCCAGCTATGGATTAAGCGGAGACAATGGATTCGGTGGACAGAACAGCAGATGCCCCGAGGGGTCAATCAGCTCTCGCCAGCCAAGGAATCCTCCTGGGGGAACATGACCAGTCCATTCGGACTATTATGAACGCACAACAAGGTACTCACGAACAGTTGCTCACCTTTCAGATCAGGTAACTGCACTGTTGTAATTAGTCTCCTCTACTCAGCCATCTAGTCAGACCTGCCCCTCAGCCTTCTGCCTCTGAATCCTACATCCCCAACCCTGAGCCTTTTTCTGGGGAATTTTCTCTGTGCTGTGGTTTACAGCTTCAGTGTGCCATGGTGTTCTCCCAACAGCCGCAGACCTTTGCTTCTGATCCTACTAAGGTACACTATAACCTGGGCCTTAGCAGTAAACATCAATATGCCAATTGCAGCCCTGTCTTTGCTCCAGTTTGAGACAATGCTCCAAGAGGTTTTTGATCACCCCGATCACTGTGGTGACGCATCTCGCCGCCTGTTGGAGCTCCTACAGGGAGCCCATACTGTGGCAGACTTCTCCATGGAGTTCAGAACCCTGGCCGCTGACGTGGGCTGGAATGATGCAGCATTACGGAGTGCATACGGGAAGGGACTAAATGAAGAGATTAGGATGAATTAGTGTCACAAGATCACCCTTCCAGTTTGAGCTCTTTAATCTCTCTCTAGTCTATTCAGCTCGACAACCGCCTGCGTGAGAGGTGGAGGAAACGTGTTAACCGGCCCACCTCTGATCCTCATCCACACTGCCATGGAGACATACGTCCGTGACTCTAAAGACTGGTCTGATCCCCCTCCTTTTCTCTCGTTGGTGCTGGTTTCTTTTTTGTTTCTAAGATAGAGAAGTCCCTTCATTCCTGTATTGATTACCACGGCCTCAACAACATAACTGTTAAAAACGAATATCCTTTGCCACTGATCAACTCAGCATTTGAACCCCTGCAGAAAGCCATGGTCTTCTCCAAACTGGATCTTCACAACACCTACCACCTGGTACGTATAAAGGAGGGAGACTAATGGAAGACGGCTTTCAACACCCCACTCGGCAACTTTTAATACCAAGTAATGCCTTTCGGATGATATTCAAATTTTTTCCAGATATCCCGTCCACGTTTCCCACATCTGCCAGGTTCTTCAGCGGCGGCTGGAGAACCTGCTTTATGGCAACGGCGAGAAGTGTGAATTTTACTCCAGTTCCGTGAGTTTTTTGGGCTATATCATTGGGCGAGGACAGATGCAGACAGACATAGCCAAGATCCAGGCAATGGCAGAGTGGCCAGTTCTGGTTTCCCGTAAACAGTTACAACAATTTTTGGGATTCGCTAACTTCTACCGCAGGTTTATCAGGGATTATAGTAAGGTCGCCACCCCTTTAACCAAAGCTCCACCAAATCACCTTTCTCCTGGCCACCTGAGGCCCAGATTGCCTTTGACATTTTAAAGTACCTGTTCACATCAGCTCCCATCCTAGTACATCCAGGTCCCATCAAGCAGTTTATCGTCGAGGTTGACGCATCGGACAGTGGGGTCCCGATCAGAAGATGCACCCATGTGCCTTCTTCTCACGTCAACTAACCCCCACAGAGAGGAATTATGATGTGGGGTATCGAGAACTTCTGGCGGTGAAATTGGCACTGGAAGAGTGGCAGCATTGGCTTGAGGGCACGGAGCAACCCTTTATTGTATGGACAGATCATAACAACTTCACATACATTCAGACCACCAAGAGGCTTAACTTTCACAAGGCACCTTGGTCTTTGTTTTTGGTTGATTCAGCTTGCATCTAACCTGCAGACCAGGCTCTAGGAGCGCTAAACCTGATGCCCTCTCCAGGATGTACCACTCGCCCACGGATGCTCCCAACCCAGACACCATCCTCCCTCCGGGCTGCGTGGTGGAGCCATTTCCTGGGAGGTTGAGTCAGTCATTAGGGAGGCTCAGAGGACCCACCCAGATCCAGGTAACGGTTCTGCTAACTGTTTATTTGTTCTTGATCCTGTCCGTTCACAGGTCCTAGAGTGGGTCCACAGCTCATGTTTTTCCTGCCACCCTGGGTATTGGTGGAGTCAAGAGACGTTTCTGGTGACCCAATGGAGGCAAACACACGGGAGTTTGTGTCAGTCTGCACAGTCTGCGCACCTTAAACACCTTAGTCGAATTCCCTCTGAGCCTGGAGTCACCTGCTAATTCCCCAACCCCCTGATCTTCCCTGTGCACTTTAATAAATAGTGCCTGTGTTCTTGTTAATCATCTTGTGTCCGCATCTGAATCCTTTCAGTGGAACTTAACAGGTCCAGTTATGGAGGAAATAGGAAGCAAGCTGCCCCCCATAGCAGTCCTTACATTTGAATTAAATTAGCTGATTTTTCTTGTGACGGGACAAGGGTTCTTTATGTAGTGTGTGTTGCTTCTTTGTGTTTGGGAGGGAGCTGGTGGGTTAAGCAGGATCACATGGTTTGGAGAAACAAATCTAACTAGCTAACTTTTAGAGTTTTTTTTAGAATGTGAAGCCAGTGATATTAACTTTTTTCCCTCTGTGTCTATGCAAGATCACTAAAATTCAATATATATATATTACTGTAGTATATATTATAAGAATCACACATTGTTTTAGTGTAATTTATTGTCACACTTCAGCCTCTCTGTCAGAGCTGAGCACCTCCCCACACACACACACACACACACACACAAAGTAGATCAGAGAGGCAGTGGATTGACTGTTCACAAAAGGTTTTTAGATGTGCCCCACATCAGACTCTAGTTCGAACTGGCTACATCATGCAAGTGATCTGCATGCAGAGAATAATACGACATCACATGCAGCATGCTGTTGTACAGAAATAAACATGGAGGCCACACATTGTTTTTGACAACTGCAGCAGAAGAGCTGCTCAGTATTTTGATGTGAGGAATAGGACTTGTTTAACTGACATTTTAGATTTGTGATTTGTTTTTACTGAGATACTCTTTATATAGTGACTTTGCTGTTGTGACATTTATTGTTGCTGTTCTAGAAACATTTAGTTATCAGAATCAGCTTTATTTTCCAGGTATGTGTACACATATGAGGATGTGCTTACTTACAATATAATAATACAATAATAAAAACATACACACTTCAGTATATATAATAAAATAATAATACTGTATTTATAATACAACATTCAATTCTAATCCTGTTCTGAATATATCCTTTTTAAATGATATACTTTTAAAAACACAATTATTTAGTAATGACAAAGAACTGATAAATTTTGGATAAAGAACTGAATCGTCTCAATAAGAATGTATTAGTAAAATGCTAATGCTAATCAAAAGCCTTATTCTTAACCTTTCACAACCAGTCTGAAAACACTACACCAATTCTATTTGTTACAGTGTACAACACTTCTGCTCCTAGTCCATTTTCTGAATATTTATCTGAATTTGCAGAGTTCTTATCAAGTTTAGTCCTAGATAAAGACAGTTAAAGTAATTATTGTAGGTGATTTTAAGTCAAAAAGTGAAACTTTCATATATTGTAGATTCATTACACAGAAAGTGAAATATGTCATGGCCGCTTTAATCTTGATGATTTTGGCTTATAAAATCAATATCTTAAAATATTATAATATTTAAATAAATAATGTATTATACAGAAATGCCAACCTGAGAGGAGCCTTTAATCTCTCAGTCTGGTTCAGTACACACATCCACAATCATTCTGACAGTTGCCCATAAAACACTCACAGACACTCTCTAAAAGGAGGGTAAGCCACAAAAGGTCATTGCTGAAAGGACTGGCTGTTCACAGTGCTGTATCAAAGTGTATTCATGGAGAGTTGATTAGAAGGTTACAGTGTGGTGGGAAAAGGTGCACAAGCAACAGGGATAACCGCAGCCTTGAAAGGATTGTCAAGCAAAGCCGATTCAAGACCAGAACCACACAGACGTGTTGAAGGCCACTATCAAAGAAATGGTAGTTCGCCCTCTAAAACTATCGCTATTGGATTAGAGGCGAAGCAGGTTGAGTCAATGCCTCACTGGCCCATACGGTACCGCCAAGCACAAACCCACTTGCCCAGAGCCATATATTGAGCCACCCACTCCCACACAGTCCACAGCATTGGTGTCGGCGTGCCCGCAAGCACCAATGGCGCATCATGGTAGGCAGCGGGGTGACCCATGCATAACAGGCGGGAAACCAGATGGGGGGCCCCTCAGCTGCACAGATGCGATCGCACCAGCTGCGGACAGAGCAGGACCGAGAACGAAATCATCATCATCATCAGTGACCAAAAGGAGCTGGTGAATGTAGGATTGGGGCGCGGGACAGCCGAGCTTCTGTCAACCTGGATCCTGAGACATGAGCCACAGAGAGGACAGCCAGATCGCTGACCCTCTTGGCGAGGGTCGAGAGAAACAAGTAAGGCGACCATGGCCGAAAGGAACTCCGGGTCCACAATCCAAAGGCTCAAAAGGGGCTTGGGTCAGGGCGCATAAATCCAGCACCAAATCCCACTGTGGAGCAGCAGGCCGCAACATTTCAGGAAACACTTCACCAGTGGGTTAGCTAACACCATCATGTAACCGAAGCCTTCGTGACAGGACGAAAAGGCAGCAGCGTAAGTTTTAACCGTACTGTCCATGAGCAGCTGGAGGAATGAAAGCACCCCCGGCAGCGAACAGGCCATTGGGTCCAACCCCTGGCGTTAGAACGCCGACCATTTGGAGGAGTAAGAGGACTGAGTAGCAGTGGTTCTCGACCCCTGGATGGTGCACACAACCTCTCGGGAGAGACTCTCCCTCCAGGCACCGCCTTTCAGCAGCCAGACCAGCAAGGGCTGGCTGAGAAGCGGATAGCTCCTGATCGCACCTCCTACCTAAGAGAGGCAGGTCCAGTCCATTAGAACCACATCGGCCCGAGCGCCCCCCGTATCGGGTCGGTAATCTAGTTGGGTTTTTATAGCTGGATTACGTCCAGAAACAGCGGCGATTCGGCTTCGGAAAGATCGCTAGGGCGGCGCCATCTTGCCGGCGGCCTACGGAAGCCGTTGGGTTCATTTCAGTTTTGGCGCCACTTCAAATTCTCTCATAGAAGAAGAACATGTTCGGTAGAGGCGGAATTTGTCGGTCTCTGCTGGCGAACCATAGCAGGTACAACCTCATGCCATATATCAATCTTTAGAGTAGATTCTAGACCTTTAAAATGACACCAAAATCAGCCCTGTAGGATGTTCTGTTCTCAAGCTGTGGGCCTTTAAAGCATGAGAATGATTTTGCTGATTTG
>JAPMOB010251556.1:0-12383 GCA_029875015.1 Lepomis gibbosus
GCCGGCCCACCGGCCGTCCTGGAGTACCGGCCGTTCTGTGATTCTCCAGATCCCACAGATGGCCAGTCCGCCCCTGGCTGGGACAAAACATAATCCGAAAATGTAGATACCACATTCCTAAAGGAAATGACAGACATATTGGTGCTCTTAGTGCAAATTCTTTGAGACAATCGGCGACTTTCTAATGTGGGACACTGAAAGTCTACTATAAAAAAAATCAACTAAATTCATGTAGAATGTAAAAAAAATTCTTAAATTAGTAATTGATTGGAGTTCATTTTTCATTTTAAGACACCTACTTCCTTCACACACACACACACACACACACACACACACACACTACAAAAAGGCTTCAAACTGCCATCCCCCAAACAGTGCAGTGCATAAGACCACTAAGACACTGTAAAAAACATTTTTGTCCCACTACACTTTTGTGAGTGACTGAAGCACTTTACATCTGTCCCAACATTGGGTCAATGACACTGTCCCACTTTTCGACCACATTTCCTAAAGTGGGACACTTGGAAATTTGATAATATTATAGAATATATAGTTATTGTATTGAACATAAAGTGACGGACAAACATTTTATAAGCACAACAGACAAAAAAAATTTGCAGGACTGTTTTATTTCAAATTAATTTATACTCCTTAATATGTCAAAACTCTGTCACTGACAACCGGGGGGTCTTTGCACAAGGTCCAGTTTGATGATTGCTCCTCTCTCTCATATGTGACTGGACATTTGAGAAGTCATGTGATTTTGATCACATGACACCATAGCCATAACCAGTAGTTTCACTGGCATTCTTGTATCTATGGGGGACCTACAAACACTAGCCCTTAGGTGTCCCACATTAGGCGGTGTCCCACTTTAGGGCGATCCACCGTATGACAGTCGAGCGGCGGCAGGGGCCTGGCGGTTTTGTACAGTGAAAATGCGGCGGCGGATGCTGTAACCTTATTTGGATCGAAGTTCCCAACACTCACAGTTTGTGTTCATATTTTTCACAGCTGAAAGTTGAAAGGTGATCCTTATAAAATTTGACTGTTTTTGCGGCGTCTCTACGCGGGAGTTGCGGTGTTGGTCTGTTGTTTTGCCCTCCAGGTCACCGTGCATGAATTGAGCCCAGCGGTCCGCTCGCATGAGCCCCACCTGGGTCGTCCTGAGCTCTGAAACGTGGCCTCCCTCCCACTGTCAGCTGCTAATGAATCCATCACTGGAACATCTTCCTTCACACTGCTGCTTCATTAATGCTGTTAATTAACACACACAATCGCCTCTGCACCTGGATCCATACTGCCGTAATCCACGTGCATTTACTGTACACGTTGTGTGAATGTGTGTGTGACAGTCCTGAATCTCGCTGATAAAAAAAAAGAAACAAGGTAAAGCCGGATTCCTCTCGTTTCGCCACACTAATGCTCTTACTCTGCGTTTTTATTCACTGCTAATTAATTAGACTGAGGAACACCACATGCACCGGCCCCCCAACTCCAAACCCCCAAATCCTGAACCGCGCACTGCTTGGCGGAGCTGCTGTTGAGTAAATGGGGAGATATGCTGGCAGGATTAGAGAGTCATCCCGCCGCTGGTAGCTCTGCGGTAATCCGGCCAGCGAGGCGGCTAGGACACATCGGCTATTGTGAACGAGGGATGCGCTTCTTTCCTCCTTTTGTTTCGTAAAGACGCTCATTGTCCGACTGTCTCCTGGGACACACACACACACACACGAGTGATAATCTCACCCGGCTGTTTGTGAACATGTAATACCTGCAGACAATGGACAGATTTCACTTAAAACACGTCAGTGCCAACCTCGTTAGCCTGGCTGACACGCCGAGGACGACTCACACACACGCCAACAAACACCCACAATGCAATGTGCAAACAATGAGCCTGTGGACTGTAAAGCTAAACCCTGCAGATTCACTCACACGCTGCAAAAAAAACAGAACGGATTCTGGTCTGAGATTCGCGGTTGAATTCAATATTATATATTATTGTTTTCCAATGAGAAATATAATAATTGCACTTGTTTAGCTTCACTGGTTCCAGGACGTTTCTAGAGCGCCAGGATCCCGGAGTGTCGCAGATCTTCTTTTAAGGCTGTTGAAAGTTCAACAAAGTTAATAGTTTAAAAAAAGAGACGAGATGTAGCAGCAGAGTGAAATATTTGTCCAAACGTCCACCTGGACTCTCTCACTAAGGTGCGACACAAAGCGCTGGCACCAGCAGCAAAAAGCGAAATAAAATCCTCAGAGACCTGATAAACCTGAGCTTTCTGCAGGGAAGCATTCTGACATTTCCCAAAGCCTGTAGTCTGAAAATGAGACTCCACAACTTGTAAAGATGGACGCACATATATGTCACTGTGGGGAACAAAATCTGTCCTCACAAGTCCTTTTGCCTCATATCTGTAAGACCAGAATCAAAAAAAGCTCCTCAGTCTGACGATGTTCCTCACAGAAGCTGATTTGTGTTGAAATTATTTCAACGTTCTTTCTTTAGAACTCAGAAACAAAGAAAATGAATCAATTCTTTTGCAGTGTGCAAACATGTCAGTGAAATGTCTCTCACACACACACCATCTCCCAGTCATCCCACTGCGTGTCCCAGCGGTCACTGGTCTCCATTGATAGAGCTCCTCCAAATCCCTCTTCTTGGCTGAGACTCTGGCGAGGACGATCATCCTCCCCAGGAGAGAGAGAGACTCTGTGTGAATACATGTGGTGTGTGCCNCCCCCCCCCGGTGAGTGTGTGTTAGACTGATTGGTGACGACGTGTCGTCGATGTCAGAGCTGCTCCGCCGCATTAAGAGGATTGTCAGCGGCGAAGGAAGAAAACCTCAAATCATTTCTTTTTGTAAACATTAGAAATGAATGTTTATATCAGCTCAGGTCTTCGTTGCCTCCAACGTCCACTCTCATCAGGACCGACAGAAATAATAAAAAAAATATGAAAATGTCACCAAGTTGAATTTAAGTCTTTTTAAAAGAATCCCGTTTGAGGTCAGGTCAGACCCTCCAAAGACTGAAAATATGACGGCAAACGTGTAGCGACGACGTGACCGTTTCTTTCTTTCGATATCGATAATTATGACGGGAAGTATCAAACGCTTATTTCTTTTGAGATTAAAGGCTGGTTTCTGCTCCTGAGTGAAAGTTAATTTAAACTTTTCTTTCTGGTCAGAACACCTGATGCCAAACAGCGGATCACTTCACTAATCTACATTTATTCAGTTAGCCTTACAGCTGCTGTACGTGTCAGAGGTCGCACGCCTCTGGAGCAACGAGGGGTTAAGGGTCCTGCTCAGGGACAAAAAGGTGGGTTCTGAGGGTTCTGAGGCAGAACATTCAAAAGTACTAAGATCTTTGTCAACAAATACGCACGCGTAAAATTAAGTAAAAGTTTTTTCAGTCCTTTTTGCTGAACAAATAAACATCTTTAAAAATGTGAACATTTATTGAACATCTGTGATATCCTTACAGAAAAAAAGATGTTATTAGATTTAATTCAGCGCTCTCAGTTGTTTAGAACATTAATTCCTGATAAAATAGACAATGAGGGAGGGGGCTGTTTTTTCATGCAGCTGACTTGATAGCATTTTAGACGATAGTTGTTCCAATCGTTTCTGTTTGTCACATTAAAAGAGGAAAAGGCCAAAGTGCACAAAGTGGAAGAACCTGAGCCCTGACCTCAACCCCGTCTAACCGGCACCTTTGGTCCTTTTGTCCAACATCAGTGGCTGCAGCTCACAAATCCTCTTCTGGATAAACGGGTGGAAACTCCCACAGACAAACTCCAAAATCTTCTTGAAAGGGTGGAAGCTGTTAAAGCCAGTACAGCGCGGGCTGCAGTCAACTAAAATCTTACAAAGCTTACAATCCATCCATCCATCCATCGTCGACCGCTTATCCTGCGTACAGGGTCGCGGGGGGCGGGGGGGCTGGAGCCAATCCCAGCTGACATCGGGCGCAAGGCGGGGTACACCCTGGACAGGTCGCCAGTCCATCGCAGAGGTCACCAGGTATTCTAGAGCAAAACTAGTCAGACACACAGCAGCAGACCATCATGGCCGCTCAGACCAGACCCACACAGAGCTGATACAGAACTCGAGACACTATCGTCCAATACAGTCTGTTTTTCCTCGTGCTCATGTTGACTGTGAATGATGTAATCTGCGTCCAGTAAAGCAGGAGTCAGACACTGTTGTTAGGGAATTGGGAATTTTTGGGAATTCCAGATATGGATCTCTACAATAACTAATCCCCAATTTCACTCAGTACCTGGGACAGCACCCCTGAAAAACTGCTTTGGGAAACCCCAGCAGAAACACCTACAGGATGCTGGAGCGACCCAGACGCCAGGAAATGTCAGCAGATCGTGCTTCATCCAGGCAGAGGGAACGACCGCCCGGTCGCTCCGTGATCTCCTGGCCCTGGCCCTGTACGCCCGACGCCCCGTTCCCTCTCCGATACCTACAGCGGGTTCTGTCGCTGTTACGAGCGGCGCGCTGTGATCGTTCCTTCTGGCTGGATGAATTTTACGCGTGATCCGTGCACTGCTGCAGCTCGGGGCTCTCCGCAGCGCCACGCAGCTTTCTAAACTCGAAATATAGTCAATCAAATAAATACAATAAAATAATTGGATTTCTATATATTGGATATAGAATAATATTTTCTAATATTGTTAATTTCTGATGGCGCAGTGGAAAGATGCCTTTGGTGTGAGAGACCCGGGTTCAAATCCACTGTGAGACTATAAATGTAAATGCAAACAGCAGCCTCTCTGCAGCACTCGGCGCTTTGTACTTTGCTTTCAAACCTATTAAATCCAGATGCTGTGGCACTCACATGAAATTGCCTTTAGGCTCCTTAGATCACACTGCGTGTAGTAAATCCTCCCGTTACGTTGCACAATAAAACTGAAACTCCCCAAACTGCAGATTCATTCAGGCAAAAGTAGTGAATGAACAACAGGTGCAATCTGGCACTTTTGAAAGACGTCATTCTGCGTGCACACCATTAGGAGATCAGCTTCCGTGTTAATTTGCACACGTTTTTCCTCACGCAGACCTTTAGTACATCTGGCCCAAAGTGTAATTAAGTAAATGAACCCAACTTGGACCCAGAGAAGCGTAAAAGCTGGAGCCGGATGTTTGTTTGCTGCAGTTTGATGGTGCTGACTGAAACTTTTACTTAAAAAGGTGTAACGTCTTCTGACGCTCTGCAGTCACACACACAAACATTTTATAGCCAACGTCAGCGGCCAGAAGACTTTACCTAAATTTGGTGTTTGTTCAGAAACAACCTGGAAGTTAAGCGTTGCTCACGTGGTCACCTGTCAGGAGAAAGAAAGACGCATCTTACCCAGAGTGACGGCGGGGACTTTGTTGTTGACGGGATGAACGGTGACGTTGAGGTCGTACACAGGAAGCGTGCCGTGGAGAGGCACGGGCGGGGGCGGGGCGTCTCCGTGGCAACAGCCGTCCGTCCCTCCAGCTTCGCCGTCAGAGATGATGAGGGTGACGGTGTCAAACACGGGCCGAGGTCCGATCTCCCCGCCTTAACACAAACACAGAAACACATTTCTAATGAGCAGGGGTGTCTCGTCAGCTGAAACGCTGTCTCATGAGACTCGTTTTTTAGACGTTTTCTAGCCACACGCAGCGAGATACAAATGTATAACTGATAAGACTCACGGAGCGAATCACGTCCACCCAGCTGATGGACACGGCGCACGCTGCGATAGTCAGATCAGCTTTTTCAGCTGTGACGAGTGGTAATACAGCTGCTGGAGTTTTGCAACATAAACATCTAAAAACTGAAGCTCGGCCTGCGGCTGAGAGCTGCTGAAGTTAACACGTGTAGATCTGTGCTGAGATTTCTGCCTGATCACAAGTCTTTCAGTTTCACATGCAGTCAGTCCCAAACCGTGTCGGTCAAACGGTCTGAAGGGGAGAACGTTACTACCAGCGGATCAGTAACGTAACGCACAGCAGAGGAAATGACGACGTTAGTCTGGTGATATTCTGCCTTTTCTCTGAGCTGTCAGAGAACACAGATCTGTGGGAGAGATTCTGAACGTGAGCAGAAAAGCTGCTGAAACACAGGAGCTGTTAAAGTCCAGGAGTTTATCACTGAAAGAAAAGTAATTAGTGTATCACTGAGGTGAAAAGGAGCCACATCTGAAGAGGTTACTTCCCCAAAGGGCAGTGGTTAGCACTGAGGCCTCACAGCAAGAAGGTTGTGGGTTCAAACCCCGGTTGCCCCGGCCTTTCTGTGTGGAGTTTGCATGTTCTCCCCGTGGGTTCTCTCCGGGTGCTCCGGCTTCCTCCCACCATCCAAAGACATGCAGGCTGGGTTAACTGGTGCCTCTAAATTGTCCTTAGGTGTGGATGTGAGTGTGAGTGTTTGTCTTATGGCCCTGCGATGGACTGGCGACCTGTCCGGGGTGGACCCCGCCTTTCGCCCAATGTCAGCTGGGATAGGCTCCAGCCCCCCCGCGACCCTGTACGCAGGATAAGCGGTTGACGATGGATGGGTGGATGGACTTCCCAAAGAAAGACACAAAGAGGAGGGAAGACTGAATCATGACTCAGCAGATATTAAATAAGTTGAGCGAGTTTGAATCATCACCTGCCACCTGAAATCTTCTCTTTCTATATAATTCAGCATTTATTCTTAAGAATAGTGTTAAAATTTCGTCACATCTGACCAACTGGCGGCCCGTGGCCCACATGCGGCCCGCAGAATGGTCACTGATGATGATATATTTGAATATTATGAACTGAGAAAAGAGCTGTATTAAGTTACTGCTAAAGCAAACTAAACATATCCTTTCACATTAAAAGCATTTAACTGGACACAAAACAATGTGTTTGCCACAGAGCTTAACGCTGACCGCCATCATTCATCAAACATGCATCTACAAAACAACGTGCAAAAGGACTCTGATCGGGGACCAACATTAAAAGAGTAACGGTTTCTTCCCACCTGTCTCCCATGATGCCCCTCACCTGTGTGGACGTAGTAGATCTGTCCCTGCAGCAGGTCCTGCTGGGAGAACTTGTCCACGGTCAGTCCAGCTCTCCGCAGCTCCCCTCTGCCTGGACTCCGGGCCAGCATGTAGGTCAGTCCGGAGTCATCGCTGTCCCGGTCTGTGGCCGACAGGTAGTCCACCGTCACCTGGACCTGTCCCCCCTCCTCGCAGCTCAGCTCCCACCGCAGACCCCCACCCAGCTGAGGAGGTTCATCGTTCATCGGCAGGACCTGAGGACAGCAGGAGAGGCGGGAGGTTCCCATCACAGCGTGAACAAATATACGAACAAGAAGAAGAGACGGCAGCGAAGGTCATTTCCTGTTTATCGCCAAGTAGTTTTACACACAAGAGGGACTTGAGGTGCTACACGTAGACGAACATACAGCTGACATAAATAAATGTAGAAATAGATAAATATGGAATAGACCCTGCAAGTTCTGTAAGAATAATAAAAGACTAGAGAAAACTAATACAAGTATTTGCAGAGAAAGAAAAAGTTTGCAGATATTTCCATGTGCTTTTCTCCGGTTTGTGCAGACGCGTTGCAACGTAAGACAGCATTGTGGACATAAATATATAAATTGGCAATATGAAAATATACAATAACAAAGATTAACAACAGATACGTGCAATGTGCCAGGTTTGTGCACGATATCAAATGAAATATTCAGGAATCTCACAAACAGCAGACTTCAGCTCTGGCAGCAGGTGTGCGTGAGGCGAGCATGACGCGACAGTTTCACAGGATGGCGCCCGCTCCTGTCAGATTGCGCCTGCCCGTCCAAAAAGTCATAATTACAGAATTCAAAGCTCCTTTTTAAAACCCAGTTCTAGTTGATAAGAACCTCATAATAAATGAAAATAAAGTTTCCCTTTTTTTAGGGTTTCAATAATGAACAAATGCCTCTTCAAATAAGTAACCAAAGAATGAACCCCTATATTTTTCCCAACACCAGGGCTGCCTTAAGGTTCTGGGGCATTACGTCACGTCCACTCTGAGTTACAGGTCAAAGCACTCGTGTTCAGACCCCCCCCCAAAAGGAAAGATTTAGGCTGGCTTGGTCTGAAGAGTCTTTGCTCACTGCACAGGGTCCAGAATGTATACGGGCTCAGCCCGTGTGCAAACGCCTCTTCTTAGGCCTTCCAGAGTGGGCGTCGCCATATTCTGATTGGTCAAGAGAGAATCACACAGCTGCACTCAATCCCTGCTGACGAGTGCAACACTCTCGGTCCAGCAGGTGCTCTGAATGATCCCCTAACAGCCAGAGAAATGGAGATTTGGCCAAACTACTGGGAAAATGGTTTAATAGCAGAAAACAGACAAATGTCTACATGAAGTGTTGATGTTTAATTAATGCTGATGCTTTTTTGTTTACTGGATGTTTTTATCACTCCGACAGGACGCTGACTGATGAGGTATTTCCTGTTTTGGCAGCAGGAAGCTCACCTGTACCGGCAGGACGACGTCTGCCGAGCTGAGACCGTCCGTCACCTTCAGATCCACTTCATCCTCAGTGGTCTCGGAGTCATCGTGGATGTACCTGCGACACAAAGAGCCAGCGCACGGTCAGAAGACGTACCGGATGGGTGACGCGAGGGGACGGCGCATCCATCCATTAAAAGTGTGTATGATGTATTATATATTTTATTATAGCATCAGCCCGTCCAGGGACTACAGGTGGAAATTAGCTCTTGAGCTAAAACCTGGTACAATGCGTCTCTCCTCTTGAGGTTAATGTTTATTGTACCTTGTCCCTGTTTAACTAAATAAATTAAAAAAAAATAAAAGAAACTAGCAGAAGTTGGAGGAGGAAAACAAAGACGGACAGATGTTTCCATCACACTGACAGTCTGCTCGTGTGCACACACATCTGTGGCGTTAGGAGGCGTTTCTCGTCACACACACTCAGCACACGATTGGACCGTCAGTCGACTTTAGGCACGACTTGACAATTCTGATTGGACTATGTAAATCAGCTGTAAATGGCTGCAGCAGTAGCACAGGCCGTGTTATGGGGAGGATTAAAAAACAACACAAGCTTCAGTCGGGCTGAGATTTCTGATGAGCTGTCAGACACGGGCCGGGCTGCGACAGCGAACGGCTACTCATGTTTACTCACCTGCGGCATTTTGTTCAGCAGTAAAACAGTGAAGAGGGGAAATAAACCAGCCGCTGGGTTGCTAACTGGACAGGAAGTTCACACCGTTTACTCAAAAGAACTATTTGTACCATTGACTAAACGTCGACAGTCGAGACGCTTCGGCCACTTGGTCAAACGTCAGAGTTGAACGTGACATAAAAACGTGTCCTGGTAACTGTTTTAAATGGAGGTGTGACTTTTGTGTTGACAGACTTGAAAAATTGTAACGTGGCCTTGAACAACAATCAAGTCCAGTGTCTTTGAGTCTTTCACAAAGCAGAGGAGAGCTTGTCAATATGAAAACCAGACAAAAGCCTTGAAGCATCACTTCAGTTCCAAAGAATAATGCAGACAAAGATTTGTGGGTCCAGGGATAAACTCACACAGAGACCAATCACACTCCTACCTTCAAAAACCCTCTTCTGAAGGTTCTTTCCTCCTGAGGGTTCAGTTTATGTTACTGTGGGTTCAGCTGCTGGATGGCGCTGACACGAACACTAAACAAAAACGGCGCAGACTAACAGTTTACAGAGGAATCAGTGCATGTGGGTCAGCGTTTACACGTCTACTCGTGTAACTCAACCGTCTCAGCATCTAATTAGAGTTAGCTCTCTGTAATATTCACAGCTTTGATCATGCCTGCCAACATCCCGTTTGCATTATATGACTGTGTTTAACTGTTCTGTTTAGCAAAACCTGGGTCTTATTTGAAATTTTTCTTCCAAGTCCGTGACACTATTTAAACCCATCGTCTGAAGCAGGGATGCGGAGGAGAAAAGCATCTAAACTTTCTGTTATATGTTGTTTTATATTTGTTTTAAAAATGAAACAGGACGCCGCTCTGCAGAGCAGCGAGGACGCTTTGAGAGTTAAACCTTCATGAAAACGTTGGATTTGTGACAAACTTGTCAGAGTTGAAGCAGCATAGATTTCCTGCCTTTTAGTCTGACAAAAAACACTGGATCCTGCGTTTCTTCAGCAAACCATCAACCCTACTATCAGAAACAACGCCCCAGATTCTCTAACAGCTAATAAAAGTCTGCACATGGCAGCGAGGACGTGGTTCAGGTGAGGAAACTAAAACTCTTTTTAGACCTTTTCTGTTCTATAACGGAAATTCTCATTAAAAGCTGCTATTTAAATAATCTTTAATAATAGATTAGTGTTTTTGTAAACTGAGCTTTGTGTTTAAATTGAGTGGAATGACCCTTTAACCATCACAGCTACAAACCCTCATCTGAACCTGAAGCCAGGTCCAGCAGCAGCTCTGTCTCACCTGAGCCGGAGTCCTCTCAGGTCCTGCAGGGTGAACCTGTCTCCCTGCAGCAGCGTTCGGCCCTGCAGCTCCAGCCGGCCGTGACGAGGCGTCCTCTGAACCTCCACCCTCAGCGCCTCCTCCCGGCTGTCCCGGTCCTGAACCAGGAGGTGCTCCTCTGTCACGAAGGCCCCTCCGCCCTCCTCCACCCGCAGCAGGTTGGTGAAGGCCTGACGAGCACACAGAGGATCGACCGACAAATCTGGATCTTTAAACTCAAGATGCAATTTAATCCTTCTAAAATGACAATAGTAAATAGTGAATGTTCTTGTGAAAAGTTTAACTACACAAGCTCCATGGCTTTAAGAACAAGACGTTCATCATTCAAAGCTCGGCCTCTGTTTGACCTCTGACCTCTGGCGCCTGGTCGTCCACGGGGGTGACGGTGATGTTGAAGAGGAGGCCGGAGACGGTGCCGCCGTGGTGGTCGCTGACGGAGAAGACGAACTGGACGAACAGCGGCTCCGGGCCGATGTCCTCCACCGGAGGCATGAAGGCCACCTTCATGTGGTTCACTGCGTGCTGGGAGGGCACAGGGCAGAGTAACTCACTTTATTTATTTAAGTACTTTTCTTCAATCCAGCTGATTTAATTTCCTCACGAACCCCAACAAAGACTGGGGCAACCAGACGGTGTGTCTGGAGATTCATCCAGGTCAAAGAAAACTCACAGGAGCCTTCGACTCACCAAATACTGAAGCCTTAGACTACCTTAGACTAGATGTACCTTTCGTTTTAATGCTGAGTGGAAAATGTTCTGCAAATAAGATTTAAGGAAGGCTGGACTGGTTAGGGATACTCGAAGGTGTTTCGTCTCTCATCCAAGTCCATCTGAACTCTCCACCTAAAATGCGCACCTGGTGGTCCTCAAAAGAATCCCCAGGACCACCAACACCACATTTTAGACACAGAGGCTGGACGGTTTTGTGTCAAGGAATTCATTTCCACCTGGGTTGAGAAACCTGCGCTCAACAGGTGAGCAGGTCTACGACTCAACTCTTCCCCCACTTACAATGCTGTCCTTTTATGGTCACTGAGACTGGGCCTCGGCTGACGCCTGTCATTACAACAGCCAGGAGCACTAACGAGCCAAGCGCTATAAATTATCTTGACCCTCAGAGGTTAAGCAGCTGAGTTTCTCTACCAGTCAGTCAGAACTGAAGATGTCTCTTGGATGAGGGACGAAACTTTGGAAATCAGATCAACAGCTCCAGAGCAGCTAGAAAACCTTAGAGATGACCTCTAAGATCAGGGAGGATGTCCTGCAATTCTGTGACCTGCAAACTGCACCGGCTGCTCAAAAGCTCCAGAACAGCTACTTAATGGACCTTGATGAGATTGTTTTGGCAGTTTTCTGATCATTGTTTGGTCAAGAATGATCTCATTTATTTAGAAGAACCTCGTAGCCTCTGCAAGTGTCAGGATTTCAAACCTGTGTGAAGGACTTTAACACCGGCACCGTGTGGTCTCTCTTCATGCTGCTGCTGCTGTCTGTGTAGAACAAACGTCCTGCATCCATCAGCCTAAACAAGTCAGAGAATAAAAAGGAAGTTTAATTTCAATACGTGTTTCTTCTCCACAGCACAGGAAGCTTTACTTTCTAGCTTTTCTTTCAGCCTGATTATCAGTTTCCAGCCTCGTTAGGGCTGAACGATTAATCGAATCGTGATGTCGTCATGTGCGATTACATAACTGCAAAAAGTGTGCGATTTAATAAAACAGAAAAGGTGTGTGCGCTCTCTCCCCTGTGTGCGCTGCAGCTCATTATCTCTGCCCACACCGGGCTCTCGCATCTGCCCCTAAAAACAGGTAAGTCCAGGTGCAGTGAGGAAAATTTTTGCTGAGCAGTGTGCCAGTCACTTTTAAGACAACAGCCTACCGTA
>JAPMOB010251557.1:0-18281 GCA_029875015.1 Lepomis gibbosus
CTAGGGGAGCCGGGGATTGAACCGCCGACCTTCCGATTAACGGTTTCTTAAAAAGGAATTTAATTCACAAACATTAACTGCTTAATTACTTATTTATTAACTAATGTATTTTACTAATAAATGAAGGATTAATAAGGGTAAAGAAAATGCAAAATGATGAATAATGTTTATGCGGAGGTGAGATAATCCTTAATTGTGCGCGATAGTAAGGTGAAGTATGTGATTTAGTTATTAAAACTAAAACAGAAATTAAGTTTTATTACTAGATTCAGGAAGACAGATGTTATCCCATTCCACATTCTCTCTCTCTCTTCTCTCTCTTTTGTCTGCATGCAGGAACCAGGGGCTCTATACAACTACGCACTAAGAGATAGCTCCAAGCTCTCAACTTCACCTGGTTCCCAGCCTGTGGACCTGATATCTCCCCTTTTCCCTCCATCCCTCACTCTTCTTCCCCTCATTACCTGATCCATTATCCCTTCATTCATCTAGCCTTTCCCCATCCCTCCATCCCATGCCTCATTCCTCAGTCCGGATTCCTAATCCAGCCCTCTTACATTATTTCGGCTAACATGCGATAAACTATTCTAATTCTACATGGTCTTTGTTTGTATGGTCTGCAATTAATTTGAGGTTAATGTAAACTAACCGATGTGGGTAGACAAGAATTATCATGAATTCCCATTAAATAATGAAGTGTCAGAGAACACAGATATCTGGGAGAGATTTTGAATGTGCAGAAACTTTTGAACATGAGCTGCTGAAACAGAGCAGCATTTAAAAGTCCAGGAGTTTCTAAGTGAATAAAAATAAAATATTTTATCATTCAGGTGAAAAGGTGCCAGTCACATTTAATAATAATAATAATGCATTACATTTATATAGCGCTTTATTTATATAGTAAATATTCCATATGTGCACTTTAATTATATAGAGTAAATATGAGATAACTTATATACATAAAGATTCCAACACATAGACACTCAAAGCGCTTTACAGGGAAGTGGGGGGACTTGCCTCAACCACCACCAATGTGTATCACCCACCTGGGTGATGCACGGCAGCCATTTTAGCGCCAGAACGCTCACCGCACATCAGCTTGAGGTGAAGAGGGAGGGAAACATTGAGCCAATTACTGCGGGGGATGATTAGACGGCCAGATGGTGACAGCTAGGTTGGGTATTTTGCCATGACACCGGGGAACCCCCAACTCTTTGCGACAAGTGCCGTGGGATTTTTAATGACCACAATGAGTCAGGACCTCGGTTTTACGTCTCATCCGAAGGACGGCAGCTCCTACAGCGCAGCGTCCCCATCACTGCACTGGGGCATTGGGATCTTATTATTAGGACAAGAGGGGGAAGACTGCCCCCTACTGGCCCACCAACACCACTTCCAGCAGTAACTTAGTTTTCCCAGGTGGTCTCCCATCCAGGTACTGGCCAAGCCCAAACCTGCTTAGCTTCGGTCAATCAGTAGCAGGGTTTACATTGGTATGGCAGCTGGCCATTTAAAGAGGTTACTTCCCCCAAACAAAAGACTCAAAAGAGGAGGGAAGACTAAATCATGGCTGCGTGGGTGCTGACTAAGCAGGATGATATTAAATGAGAAAAGTTGATTTACAGAAGAAACATATCTGAAAGCCACACAGAATGCCTGAGAGCAGCCCTGCATTATATTCTATTACATTTTTATATTTTGAATTGTCAGCTGCCACCTGAATTTTGTGTTTACCTTCATATAAAGAAAAACATTTCCACCAATAATTGGTGCAGAAAAGTTCACCAGAATGCAGGAAATTAACTGTTTAAATCTTAATCTTGCCATGTGCTGCAGTATAATTATGGTAAATCAAATGAAAAAGTTAACACAGCTATTTTTGTCTTTAGCATCTGATGTTCAGAAGTCGTTCAAAAAGAAAGATGCCTCTCGGATACTTCTGTACCACTTGGCAGCAGGGTGAAGAGGCTGTGGCTGGGGTGGGTATTGCTAGATCGATCCTGGAGAATGTTGATTTCATGAAGTTTTATAAACTAGATTCAGGAACTAAGGCCACGCCACAAACTCATCCAGTTTCCGCACACCAAGTACTTAAGCACACCTTTTCTGTTCACCTCCCCTTGACTCAGCTTTCCCATGAGCGTGACAAAAACAAAATCAGCAAGTCCCCCCACTCCAAACATTTCTGAATGGACAGTCATCCATCAAGAACTCAACTGGAAAAGTATCTCCTTCCAACACTCCAACAACAAATCGAAACATTTTCAAATTTACAAGGATTCACACACAACTCTCCAATGCCCAGCTACACCAGCACTTCCGGGTCACCAGCGTTACGTCCGGGGCAACGCCAACGACTCTGCGCAATAGAAGCAATACAACCCCACATCAGTCCTCACACAAGGCCAGGTCGTATGAAATCCAGTTGCACCTCAACCTCTTTCTCATTGGTTTTCTACTTCTCAAGCGTCACCCGAGCGCATGCATCCCTCCATCTCCGCATCCTTTTCTTCTTTCCTTGTTCCATCGGTCCTTCCTACCCTGATACCGGCGGCAAACACAGCCATTCAAACCGCATCTACACATGAGATCCACGACCAACGCCATCGACCAGACTATTCCTCCTGTCTATACTTTTCAGCCCTATCAAACTCAAGCAACCACTTCCTGCCGGATCCAAAGAACTAACACCAGCAGTCCTTTTTCTTCGTACCCCGACAACATTTCAGTCTTCCCCAACCGCACCCATCAGCGCAGATCCGACTCCTCCCCTTCATCCCTCACCTGTCTTCCCCTCAACCCTTCATCCCTCATCCCTCGACCCTCTCCCCCATCCCTACATTGATCAGCCCACCCTCTGGGCACTCAATCCGTTCTTTTCGTACAATCTATCTCGGCTCCATTACAAGCAATAAACCATTTAAAATCTTCTATGTTCATAGGCGTGGTATTTGTTAATGAATGTGTATGTGTTAATGACTTTTTAATTGGCTTTTTACATGTACACATGCCCGAGAAAGACTTCAGACAGGAAGAGTTCTGCTGTGACAGCAGAGCCACAGAATGAAACGAGAGATACTTACACATAGTGACACACTCAAAATAACTTCCAGACTACAGCTGAAACTCCAACTCTGTAACTCTAATGCTTCAAGAAAACAAAGTAAATATCCAATCTGTCTTTGTCAGAAAATATTTTAAAGCTAAGTCAGTTTGCCAATAATATGGTCCATTGCACCTCAAAAGCTCCTGAACTGTTGGATACTGAGCAGGAACTGTTAGTATAACACAAAATATAACAACATAAATCTGTCAGCATCTGGATCTTTAATGCATTAATGACCTGACTGCCCTGCATGGACAACCCCTAAACACCATGTTAAATATGTTAGACTCCACATCTTCCTTCACCTATCTGCTAGACAGCTCTCCTACATGTCCGGAATATGTTGTGTGCAACTTTATTTTCCGTGCTTTATGTTCTTTTTTTCGAGTGTGAAGAAATGTGTAAAGCATGTTACATGCAAGTGAAAGCAACTCCTGCTGAGTTGTCCTCACAATTGCCTTAAAGCAAGTTGTTGGAGCGGCTGTCACACTTGACAAGAGCACACACACTGAAGCGATGAATTCCTCCAGCTACAGCTGCACGCAGAACAACCCACTTACTGCCTGTCGACATCATGCTCTGGTTGAAATTGTATTCTTAGACGTTTATCTGTTACACTGAGACACGATGAGTTGTGGCTAAATATTCATTGTTCCTCTCTTTCAAAATGCACGTCTGACTCCAAATGAAACCTAGATACACCATGAAGTTCTAATTTGTCACGCAAAAGATGTCATCTGTTGGCGGGAGAAGAGTCTACAAGAGAAGACAGCTGTGAGATTAAAATTCTCACACGCTCTTGCAGTCTAAAATACTTTGGGGCAGACGGCTTATTATGGCATTCCCTTTCATGTCTTTGGAATAAACTTATCACAGTAATACTCTTCCCCAGATCTCACATTGATTCACATCCCCCTCGGCATGTCAGGAAACTTCAGATGGAGATGAAAAGAGAAGGCGAATAAATAGTCTTTCAGATATGCAAGTCTCTCTAATCAGCTGAGAGACAAACAGCGAGAGTTCAAAGAAAGGTCATCAATCAGTACAGCTGTTCTAGACTAATCTGGGCCAGTGGTTCCCAACCTTTTTTCAGACGTACCCTCAAAATCCTGTCACATGAGGTACCTCTTTCCCAGAGACCACCAGGCATGTTCCAACAGCATTCATCTAATCTAACTGCAAAAGAAGGTCTGTCTGTCTGTCCTCCACATATCTCGAGGAACCGTTCATCCATTCAATGGACTTTGCACTTGGCTGAGAACCCTAAGACTTAGACTTAGACAGACTTTATTGTCATTCAACTGCACATTCACAATGTAAGGCAATTGCAAGGCTCCAAATAAAAAACAGAAGACAAGTAAAAAAAAACAGTTTAAATATAAATAAATGCAATATAAAGTAGAATACAAAGGTGGGCAATATAGAGTGTGAGCTCTTTAGATATACAGGATATGTTTATTAATATGTCCTTAGTTTAGAGGGGGGCCCTATTAGCTGTTGCCATCATAACCCGTTTAAATAGTAGAATAGGCCAGATCAGATTTTTGTGCAGCTTTTGGATTTTTTAATGAAACCAAGAAACAGGGAATAACATTTCAAGGTGACAAGTTTCTTTACAATATTTTACTATTATGAAGGTGTTGAAGCTGTAAGATGCATCACCATCTTGCAGCGGTTCATGTATGTTTCAAAACTATAGACTTTGGACTTTGGATTTTCCTTTTTATAGTGACAGCAAAGTCTCTTAAAATAATGTGATGTTGATCACAAAACACATGTAAAGCAGGTTTTAGACACAAAAAGCAAAAGAAACTGCTGATGGACTCCCAGTTTTTCTTACGTGCTGATTTTTGTGGCTAATCCTACAGGTTTGGCAGCAACATTATGTGTTTTGACTACCACTTGCAACTAAATTTGCTATCTGTCCTGCCTACACTGGTAGGCAGGACAGATAGCAAATTTGGTGGTTTGGAGAAGAAAATACAGGCAATCATCGATTTTAACTGACAGAGAAATAATTTGTGAAAAATATACTGTTCATCTGTTTTGATTTCTTTACCTACTGTGTACATTTTATATTATACATGCTTTGCTGAAGTCTGACTGCTGTCTGGCTGTGGCAAACAAAGACCTCATGCAGAAATAAACATGGAAGGTGACTGACATGGAAAAACAAGATTGGCACACATTTCCAGGGTTTCCATTCAGGCAGTGTGATGTCATATAGACTTCCAGTTTTAGGTCTCTAATAGTTGATGTTCTGCTGTATCATGGCCTGCCATTGCGAACCCCTGCTTTGCAGTCTTGACCATGTTAATTCCAGGTGAGACACCTGAAGATGTGGTCACAGTGGTCCTCTGGACGTATCCCTGATCGGCTCCTCATACTGAACCTCACAGTCACCTCGACAGGCAAACCAATGCTTTGGTTACCTTTGCACATAGGTGTCTGGGCAAACATGAGCCCAATTAGTCAGCTGAACGTCCTCTAAATGTGACAAAGAGCGTCTCTGTTATTAGACCAAGACAGTACTGCAAAAATAACAAGTGTCAAGGGCAGCTTAGCCCTGAATTATTGGGTTATTACTCATTACTACACCTGCCTATCAGTATAATTACCACTGGGGTCAGTGTACACTCACATGCCCTCAGCAGTAATAAATCTCACATTCCAGGCATGTTGGAATGTAGTAAACTCCTACTTGATTGAAAGAAAATGCGATGGAACAGTTCCCTGGAAAGATTTCTCAACGCCTGGCTGTCTGAGTCTGGTGTCAAGTCAACATTAAAGCTTAGGCTACATTCAGACTGCAGGCCATAGTGACCCAAATCTGATTTCTTTGCCCATATATGACTCAGATCTGACCATTTTACGACAGTGTGAACAGGCCAAGTCACATGGAATCTGATGTTCATACAGAGCAGATTTTTTGGAATGCAACCTCAGCGTGGACACTCTGATCAGGATTGATGCGACTTTGACCATAAAGCCATATTGTGTTTTCAATTTTAGTCAGTTTGACAGACTTTGCCAAATCAATGGCAAAAAACAATGACATTTTACAATATAACATGACAAGATTGATCATGTTTTGCTTCATTAGGAAACTGTGGCAGAACAGATTAAACTCCGGCAGGCTGCACTGGACTGGGAAAACGGTAAACACTGGACTGTATATGGACTGTGGAAGTCATGTCCCTATTTAGATTCAAACAGGTCATCATCCATCCATCCATCTTCATCCACTTATCCGGGGTCGGGTCGCAGGGGCAGCAGGTCCAGCAGGGGAGCCCAAACTTCTCTTTCCCGAGCCACATTAACCAGCTCTGACTGGAGGATCCCGTGGCGTTCCCAGGTCAGTGTGCAGATATAATCTCTCCACCTGGTCCTGGGTCTTCCCCGAGGCCTCCTCCCAGCTGGACGTGCCTGGAACACCTCCCTATGGGGGCGTCCAGGAGGCATCCTTACCAGATGCCCAGGTCGTCATTTTAACAGGATTTCATAAGCGTTAGAAGCCTATAATAAATAACTAGTTATCAGCAAGTTGCTAATCGCAACCAACATTGTCATGCACGATTATCTTTTTGGCTATTTGGAGTTATTCAGTTACAGTAACGTGAGTAATTGTAATTTGTTACTTTCCACCTCTGGTGCTGCATGTAATGTTGTGTTATTCTCTGCGCATGCGAGTCACTCTTAGGCCATGGACAGTTCACACTGGAGTCTGATTTGCCACATTTAAACAATAATGTAAACTGTCAAACGAAATAATCGGATCTGGGCAAAAAAAAAATTGGAATTGAGCATTAAGGCCTGCAGTGTGAACGTAGCCTTGGTTTCCTGCATTTATATACATTTATATTCACCTAGCACATAACACATTATGATGAAATTAGTTACTATGATTTTCCTTATAATGTAAATCTTTTGCAGGATAAAAACCCCTTGAGATGTACCATCTCGTTTTCGAGGGGGTCCAAATCAAACAGAGTAAATACAAAATGTTAATTGCTGTATTATTAATACACCAACCCCAACTAAATAATAATCATTCTGTGAGTAGTAAGTAAGAAGTAGGGTCATTGGCTGTAAGAAGGAGAATGGAGTGTTCCACATTGGGTTAATTTAGTCTCACAGACCTTTATGTTTGACTTCTGGGTTCTGTGAGTCAGACCACTGTAATGCACAGAGGTTATAATTATCACCCACCAGCTGTGAATATTCAACCTCTGACTTTTAAATGAAGTGCAGAGTAAAATTAATACCACCTCTACAGCACTACCAGCTCTGGCGAGTGTGTTATTTGACATTACACATTAACTTTACACTGTGACACATACACAGTAACTGGTTGTATTAAAGCGGAGCACCATCTGTGCATGAACAAAAATAATAATTTATAAACTCAAATGTCCTCCTTTTGAAAAGTGCAGCAGTTGTGTTAAATAGTATTTCTCTTTGCAATATTGCTTCACCTCCTAAGCAGGCCAGCCAGAGGGAAATCAATATTCACAGTTTATACTCTCAGGCAGAAATACGTTGATGTGGTGTTCACTGCTTCCTGAAATGTATTTGTTATTGTCATATTGGAGGCTGAGAGCCAGCTTTGTCAGAAAAGCAATATTTACCTGCACAGAAATGATTGTTTTCTATAATAGTCATCAATTTGAAGGGTTAAAATGTTAGACACATTTGTCTTTGTAATATTATTAATTTGCAGCTCTAGGCGAAGTCATGTCTAGGAAATCAATACAGCGCATAGGTTACAATTAGCTGTAAATTAATCAGCACCACGGACTTGTTCACCCTGTAATCAAGGGACAAATCCTGCTAGCACATGGAAACCAAACGGGACTAAAACCAGAGTCTGGCACAATTCGAGGATCAATCAAAAGGCTTTATGGAAATGGTTTGAAAAGAGAAAGACTCTGAAATTGAGCTGTGATGAATACACTGGTGGAGGACAGTGTGTGGAAATCAATAGCAGATGATTCATTTCTGGCGGCGTAATGGTAGCAAGCCGAGTCCTCCAGGACATCTGAGCCATTTCCAACACTGTGTGTGTGCCTGCGTGTGTGTTTGTGTTCACATATGAGTGGAAGGTTGTGTGCACGGAGAGAGGTCTGTGTGTGCCTCTCTTTTTTGTGCATTTCTGTATCTGTGTAACTCTTAAAAATATCAAGAAAAATGGTATGTAAGGCTGAATAGAAGCTCCCAACAAAAGATTTATCAAGTGCACTCATGTTGTTTTGACATGTAAAAATTATACGTTTAAACTCTAACCATTACATATCAATCAATAGGTTGCAATTAAACATTACCTAAATTCAAGACATTCTGTAAAGGTACAAGGTAGTTTATTCATCATTATACAACACAAGGTTGTATGACAAAAAGAAAGTATATGATCCCTTTATGGTGCACACACGGAAACTAAATTATAAATTGTATTAAAATATGGTGACATACAAAATCTAAGGTACAAGGTTGTTTATTGTCATTATACAGCAAAAGACTGCATACACACAATATAGAATTAAGTGTAGGCCTACCATATGTTAAAATATGATAACATATAAAACATAATAATAATAATAATAATAATAATAATAATAATAATAATAATAATAATAATAATATAAAACAATATATGTGGTTATTTATATACATATATACATACGTATCCACCATGAACATTCCACAGTGCATTTTTTTAAAATTTGTATCTGGGGAGAATGTAAACAGCAGCAACCAGTTTCATCTTCACATTTTTCCATTTTGACGGTGTTTTAGCATCAATCATCATCGATGTAAAACCCAGAGTCCACCTCCTCCTGGTCAACTTTGGTTGTTGTAAAGTGCTTAACAAATAAAGTTGGTATGGAATGGTATCTTGCTGGAGACTTGTGCTCACAGCTTGGAACATGGACACCCTGCCGAGTGCTTGAACCAGGATGTTGATGGGGCAGGTCTGTAATGGTGAGGGTATAACAGTCTCTAAATTCTGTAGCGGTCACTATGAGTCCCATTCCGTCTCTATGATTTTGGCAATAAAGCCAAAACAACAACAACAATACATACAGATATTTATATATACGTACACATATACACCCTGAACATTCCACAGTGCATTTTTTGAATTTGTGTCTGAACAACAGCAACAACCAGATAGGTAGGTAGATTTATTTTGTCACAATATAACAGGTTATATAGTGAAATTGAGCTTGGTAACTCCCTTGTGCTACATAGCAGATAATATACATTAATACAGAAGCAGTTATAAAGATGGTAAACAGAAATAAACTATCATCAGTGGAGCAGTGCTGAGGATGAATTAAGAGTTTAAAGACCCCCTCCAGTGTATTTTGACATTTCTATGATATTTCCTTACAATGTTGATTACCCACATAGTTCGCCAAATATTTTTTGACAAATAGCTCAATTTTGTGCTCAAAGTTGCAAAAGTTGCTTAGTTGTTAAAACGGGATGGTGACGTATGACTATAGTAATTCCATAAGTCATACGTCATTCTACAAGCTTTTGCAGGCACACTGTCATTGCCCTATTACAAAACTGTCACGCCGTCACGCATCGTTAAGTCAGAGAATCAAACCGATAAACATCGTTGTGAGCTAGCTAACCAATTTATCATGTAATTAACTTACAGCAGGTATGTTCATTGTGGCATCTGTGCGTGTGGTGTTGGAGGACAGATGACAGAAAACGCGTCGCACTTTCACCTGCCATCGTCTTATAGACAGTCAGAAAGATGGATTTTACTGACGGCCGTTTTACCAATGCATCGGCGGAGGCACCCCCCCAAACCCCCGCGGTAAAGTAAGCGCACTATAAAACGTAGTGGGAGTTATCGTCTGCAGTGCGTGACAGGACCATCGACTGTGTGATTGATAACAGCTGATACACGCACATTAGTTTCTGTCATGGGTAAATAATAGCTACTCCTGCCAGACAGTAAAGTGGACTATAATTCACAGTGTAGTGATGTTAACATAGAATATCGTTAGTGAACACTCCAGCCGGTCAGTTTTTGGTTGTCATGGTAATGTATTACGTCTGACTATTACACCCCCATTCTCTGTTTCAGAAAGAACGTTCACCAAAAACGGCAGTTGAAACTGGCTGGAGGGGGGCTTTAAGAGTCTGATAGCTTGGGGGGAAAAGCTGCTCTGCAGTCTGGTGGTGTGGCAGCAGAAACTTCTATATCTCTTCCCAGAAGGCAGCAGGGTGAACAGGCTGTGGCTGGGTGGGTTTGGGCTCTGTAGGCACCTCACCTCACTGATATCACTGATGCTCAGGAGATGATACCAATGATCTTCTGAGCAGTTTTAATCCTGCTGCAGAGCCCTCTGGTCCTGGACTGTGCACATCCCATGTCAGTGGTGTCAAGTCCAGTCAAGATGCTTTCTGTTGCTCCTATGTAAAAGCTGACAAGGACTCTGCGTGGGAATTTGGTCTTCTTAAGCTTCAAGAAATACAGCCGTTTCTGACCATGTCAGGTTCTCTGTGATGCTGATTCCCAGGACCTGAAACTGTTCACCTGCTCCACTTCAGCTCCGCTGATGCAGCAGGAGTGTGTGTCTGTATGTCTTTTTTCCTGAAATCAATGATCAGCTCTTTAGTTTTGCTTTGACGTTAAGCAGTAGGTTATTCTCTGTGCACAACATCAATTTCCTCCCGATATGAAGTCTGATCGTTGTTTGAAATCCATCGATGATGGTGGTGTCATCGGCAAACTTCACAACAGAATTCTTTCCATATTGGGGGATGCAGTCGTGTGTGTACGGCAGGAACAGGAGAGGGCTGAGCACACAGCCCTGGGGGCTCCCTCACCTCTCCAGATGATAATATGGTTTCATCTTCACATTAAAAAGTCTGACATTTGGGAAACAGGATCTATCTTGACTGGACTTGAGCAAGAAGCATCATCCATGGAAACACACCTCCTCTCATCTTGCCGGAGTGAGCTCAGAACACATACCGCCCGCCGAGCACTTGATCCAGTATGTTATTGTAGCAGGTCTCTGTAAAGATGTGGGCACAACAGTCTCTTATTTATATTGCTGGACCGTTAGGAGCAGCCTTAAATCAAAGCTGGGCAAACATGGCACCTATCCTGGCTCTCTTTCCTCTAAGTGATCACTGTACCCATCATGGTAAGGGTCTTGGGCTGGAATCAAACCTGGGGCCGCAGGTACAAGGGCTGCTGTAGCTTCTGTGTGGAGCAGATCAAGCCAGTGAAATTAGCAGCTCTTTTTTATTTCACACAGAGCACAGGAAATATGTGCTTTAAGTACTTGCAAAATATGTCACTCTGGATGTTAAGCATTTAAAGCAAAATGTGTAGTTTATGTTAAGATTATTTTATCGCGACCGCAATGCTAACGTCCGTTAGCATGTCAAAAGAGATTCCCATTATATGTTAGCATTGAGCTAATTGTCAATGCGCTATTTTAAAAAGTTTTTTCAATATATCGGTATGATGGGATGAACTATCGATACAGTTAATGGAAAAATGTAAAACTATATATTGCTAAATCGAATTACTGGCACACCCCTACTTACTACTACTAAGAACAGGCCGATATTGAAAGCTGTAATGTATGTGGGCTATAATTAGGGTTGCCAGCTGTCCTGTATTAGCCCAGGCGTCCCTAATTTTAGGTCTAATTCAGCTGTCCCATGTGTGACCTCTCTTGTCCCGCTTTTTGACTACTAAGTTACGCTCAGGGTGCGAACTGCGGGTGAGCCAGGGGGAACTCCCCTGCTCCCCTTAATGAGACATCAGCTCCCCTAAAAGCATGATATGTGATATTGTGAGGCGTCTCTAAAATATTGACAGCATGCTTTATTGACATTAATCTCTATATTTCTCTATCATTATGGATCATGTGGAGTGTCAGACTTCATCCAGCAAGAACGAACGATCACTGACCATCTGCAGTGGGCCAGTCGCTCCGTGATCGCCTGGCCTTGTACGCGCCACCACTCCACTCCCCCTGCCAGTCGCTACGGGTTGTGTCTCTGGTACGACACCGGCACGCTGTGAATGGTTCGTGATCATTCCCTCTGGCTGGATGAATATTACGCATTATTACTGCAGCTGGGGGCTCTCTGCAGCGCCACGCTGCCTGAAAAAGTATGAACTAGAAAAAAACACATCAAAAGTAGATTTTCAGTTCGTCATATGTAGCCTACATGAAGGGGATAACCTTTTCTAAGAGTCACGAGAGTTTTGTATTAGACAAATAGTAAAGGTAACTGGTAGGCTAGTGGTTTAATTAAAGGACTGTGTTAAAGGTATCTGCTGTAAATAACTATGATTAAAGCTAACAAATATTTAATTAAGAGATTAGTTATCATTATTAAAAATTGCTTAAAACAATGCACTGTAAATTCACACAGGTGCAGCGGTGCCACCTTTTGTCCCTTATTTCATAGTGACAAAGTTGGCAACACTAGCTATAATACTTCCTGAATGGATTTTTTTAAAGCCTTAGATGTATACAGTTTACACATGTAGCCTAAACAACTACACATCAATAAATATTTGCTTCTAGAGACCAGGAGAGAATACGCCTGTTCACATCTAGCTTATTCTTTTACCAGCACACTTAAATTTTAAAGCTGCAAGAAACCATTTCTTAAGCACTACATGACTGTCTACAACTTCACACAGTTGCACATCTGAAAGAGGAGCCAGATAACTTTGTTTGGCTGTAAGCTGTGTTAAGTTCAGCTCACGTTAATTTACATGTCTACCTCTGGTTTGGACTGTAACTACAGACAAGTGGCTTGCAGATATATTTAGAAAAACTTAAACGCTATAATTTAACCACTCATTGAGGTAAGCGCTCTGCCACTGATAAACATGGCATTTAGCAACTAGCTTTGTGGCTAATCTAAATCTGCAGTGCAAGCTCTCTAAGTGATGTTAGAGAATATTCATGTAAGTCAGTAAGTAACTAGGGAGAAATGATAAGACCCCTTGCTAGAACTGCCACACTGTTTCAGAAAAAAATCTACAATCACGTTTGTCAGCAGCGTAGCGTCCACCACTCAACTACTGTAACATTAAACATACTGCTGTGTCCCGGGAGGAAATTAATAAAAAACAGGAGTCTACCAGGAAAATTGGGTGGGTATGGTCATGAATGTTGTCAGGCTTATTTGGGCTTAGCTGAGAAGTGATGCGGGCTATATTTAGTGTTTAAGTAATGTATTTCATTTGATAAATGACCAACTCATCGTGAACTCATTGGATCTGTATGCTCTGCTTGACTCTGGTCAGCTGATTGCTTTGTTTTGATGTGGATTTGTGGCGCTGTAATCAACAGGGAGAGCCTTCTGGTGAAACTATGCATGACTGAAAGATCTGTCTCTTCCTCATCATTAATCAGCTGTTCTAAACACAGATACCAATTTAAATGTGATTTGCTCATATTAGCCTATAAATCGGCCCTTCTAAAAGAAAACCCATGTTCAAGACAGCAACACATCCAAAAAACACCATTGTTGCCAGAAATCCTTGTCTTTTCAACTTGTTTTAATTGAATCGATAAGTTCAAGAGGTACAGATGTGTACTGTAAAGCTTTAAAAAACAGCATTCTCAGGTAAACTGCTGCGTCATAGCTCAAGCAAGTGTTTAGAGCTAATCTTTCGATCAGGCTACAGACCAGAGGGCTTCACAGGGCTGAAGACAAATAGAGATGGGAATAGTAGATCTGTTCATTCTGCAGAGATTCATTGCTGCTGCCATGCCATAATTATCTACACTCTGGGGCTTGTCGGGCAACCATTCTGCAAAGCACTCATTATACAGTACACCACATTTTGTGGATGCTCTATGTCTCTGTCGCTTTCCCTCTGACCCCATGCTGCTCTCTGCTCCTGTCTCCTCTTTCACTCCTCCTTCCCCTCTTCCTCCCAGTCTCCCCGTCTCTGCAGGCTTGTGTGAGTGTCGGATGTGGTGTCATGGCTCGCCTCATGGGCTTGAGCAGCTTAATTGAACAGCTCTACTTCCCAACTTCATTTCTATCAAAGTGAAATGATGCGGGCCTCACAGGATACCTTCAAAAAAAAACGAGACAGAGGTGTTAATGTTACCGACAGCTACAGTACTGCACATCTCAGGTGAGACGTGTCTGTTTCTATATCAACCTCAGTGTTATTGTAAATTTGTTCTCTTTTTTGAGAATCACTGTGAAACAAGTAAAGCCTTTATTTATCTGAACTGCAGAGAGCTGCTGCACCAGCTGTTTGTGTGTTCAAACTTAGCCTGGTTATAATGTGTTAGCAAAATCTTTAAACCCAGTAACTGCCAGCTGGAACTGACAGAGCTAAAATTAGCTTGATAATACACTGCTCCAAAAATGGAACACTTATATCTCACATCAGATCTCAATGAACGAAATAGTGAAAAGTTCAAGATACTCAACATTGTATAATTTGTTGAGAAGAAAATGACTAAAAAGAAAACAAGAGTCAATGGAAACCAAAATCACCAACCAGTGCTGGATTCAAAATCCCACAAAAAAGAAAAAAATGAAAAAACAGGCAGATCTAACTTGAATGACTTTAATCATGGCTACTCATAATGTCACTCAGTAGTGTGTACGGCCCCCCACATGCCTGGGCATGCTCCTGATGAGTTGGAGGATGGTGTCCTGGTGGATCTCCTCCAAGACCTGGTTCAGGGTGAGAATGAGCTCTTGGACAGTCTGTGGCGCTACTTGGTGTCATCATATTAACCAAATCATAACGTGCCAGAGGTTCTCAATCAGATTCAGGTCTGGGGAACATCAGGGCCAGTCAATGGCATCAGTGCCATTGTCATCTGTAGTCAACTGCCTACAGAGGCCGGCCACTGTCCTGCACCACAACGAGGTAATTTGTAGAACTCTGGCAGTGCTCCTCCTGTTCCTCCTCACACAAAGAAGCAGATACTGGTCCTGCTGCTGGGTTGATGCCCTTCTGCAGCCCTGTCCAGCTCCTCGTGTAATGGCCCGTCTCCTGGTATCTCCTCCATGCTCTTGAGACTGTGCTTGGAGGCACAGCAAACCTTCTTGCGACAGCACATATTGGTGAGACATCCTGGAGGAGCTTGACTACCTGTGCAACCTGAATAGGCTGCAGGTACCACCTCATGCTACCAGTAATGACAAGGACACTAGCAAAATGCAAAACTAGAGAACAATCGGTCAGGAAGGAGAAGGAGAGAGTCTGGGGGCAACTGTCTGTTGCCACCAGCTGCAAAACCATTTCCCTTGTTGGGGTTGTCTTGCTGTTGCCTCTCCAGTGCACCTGCTGTCACTTTCATTTGCTCCCCCTACATGGCAGACATGTACTCAACAAAGAGCAAAAAATGTTTATAAAAAAAATTATTGGCATAAAATAATCCTTCTAGTTGTTTCCTCTGCTTCAAAATTTAAATCCCTGCTGTGGTCAGGCACTAGGACCCTGAGGCAGGATGCCTTTCAGCGCCGCTGATACTACACACACACACAAATGTGTGGTGAAGGAAGATTGATTCAGAGTAGTGAGTGATACAGACTCAGAGTTAAAGTTAAAGTTGCTGTTAATGAAAGTTACTTGCTTAACTTTATCTACATTTACTTGAGCTAAAAGAAAAAGGGATATTTTATTTGTCTAAGGAAAACACTAGTCTAGTGAGTGTGAATGCCATTATTATTACTGATCTGTATTTTAAAACAATATAAGTCCCCATAGAATGTTGTCAGTGTCTCTGTTAATTAACTATACCAGGATATCCTTCAATTCATTGAGCAGATGGATATTCAAAGATATTTTAGGAGAGAGAGAAAGGTAGGAGATTGGCAGTGCAGCTGATTCTGAGTTTAGTAGTGGTCTACAGGTCTAAAGAAATGTGGGCTGCTAACAATTTGTTGGCAAGTGTAGGCACCAAGGCACAGCCTAACAAATTTATTTCATCATATTTATAACTTTTGCTGTATTCTGACCAACATAACTTTCTGCATTCATTGGCTTTAATAAATTAAATAAATATGTAGATGTTGCTTAAATGTAGGATACATGATCCTCTCAACAGCTTACATGATGAAGTAGTTATTGTATGCTTTCATGTAAGCCAAACCACAGAACAAAATCACACTCTGATTGAACCAATCCACAGTGCAGTAACAGTAATTAGTGTAATTAAATAGCTATTCTTTGGACCTGCAACTTATCTGAGAGGAATTACACATGGTATTACTTCATCACGCATTTACATGAGCAGCTAGATAACAGAGTCTACAGAAGAACTCAGTCTGGCCTAAGTAAATTCCCCCATGCTGCTCTGATGTGCCTAAAAGCTAACATTAGAATAACTTTTGTTCAACAGAGGAAAAATGGAAGAAGAGACTATGTCTGTTGCTTTTTACCTGTTAATTCTTGGCTTCTTCACTGCTTGTTAATATAAGTGTAGTTTTAATACAGCAACAAAAGATGTGAGTCCAAAGATTTTGCAAGCACAAGTTAAGTGTACCCTGGGGGCTAAGCCCCCCTGTCTTTCAATCCTAGTGACGTCCCTGCTGTCAGGCCTATTAGCCATATCTTCACATGCAGGTTTATGCAAGTTGCTGTACAGGGGAACATCCCTTGTTGCAATTTCTGTACAATCCCTTGTGCGACATCACTAGAAAGCCATATTCTTTCATGATGGAGACTTTCCCTTGACCCCATCCCATTGCAGTCATCCATTGCCTTTCTGTGGCAACCACAGCACCATTTCTTTATTTCAGTGACAGTACGACTCTCAGGTGACAACACATTAACAGCACCTGCAAACAGCAAGGCCGTGTGCTTTCTCCTTCCTTTTGCAACCACAAATCTGTGTAAGAAAGGCTTTTCTTGTTGTTTTCAAGATGAAATACAGAAGCAGGGTGGGTGCTGTGCCTGAGACTGTTCCTGAACTTAAATGACCCAGACATCGCAGGACTGTCTTCTCAGAGGCAGGTGCAGCCTTATCATTAGTCTTATGTAAGTCATCAATGCTCACCGACATTAAAAAATTCAAACAGGTGTGTGTGTTTGAATGTTATACAATTGTTATTCTTAATGTTCTTAGTTGCTGTATGTGTTTGTATGTGTGTGTGAGAAGCTGCCCCTTGCGCTGTATGACAGTTGTGTGGAAGTGTTTAAGTGCCATAGTGGACCTCATCACAGCCACAGAATCAGCCATTAGGAAAAACAAATGAACAGAAAGAGAAGCAGAACAGCGCAGACTTAAGGTATCTGCAGCCCTTTCTAATGTGAAGGCTTCCCCTCCAATCTCACTATCCAAAAAAGGAGAGCTGTGACATCACTGAGCAAGGATCAAAACATCACTATCCTACCTGCTGACAAAGGAAGATGCAGGGTAATCCTTAACACAATGGACTACCAGAACAAGGTCAACACACTACTAATGGACACAAACACATATGAGAAACTACAACAGCTACAGAAAGACAACACCATCACACGTGAACAATATTACCATTTGTATCCTGGAGAAGCCATTCCATCTATATATGGACTACCCGAGATACACATAGAAGGAGCCCCAGTCAGGCTGATTATCAGCAGCTCGGTTACCTACAACAATGCCAAACTCCTTTCTACCATCTTAGCTCCCTTGGTGGGAAACATGCCACACCACATCCAAAACTCCCTTGACTTTGTAAACAAAGTTGGAGGACTGAAACTGGACCCAGATGAAACCATAGTGTCCTATGATGTCACTTCTTTGTTTACCTGCATTTCTACCATAGAAGCAGTAGAAACCGTAAGGAAACGGCTAACACAAGACCACACCCTGGACAACAGAACCAGCCTCAGCCCTAACCAGATCTGCAAATTACTCGACCTCTGTCTAAACACCACCTATTTCCAGAACAATGGAGGATTCTAGAGACAGAAGCATGGCTGTGACATGGGTTCACCCGTATCTCCAATTGTGGCTAACATCTACATGGAAGAACTCCTCCAGAGGAACAGCATCGAGCCACTGGTACAGATAAGTGGACGACACCTGGGTCAAAATTCAAAACGCAGGAAGTGCAAGCCTTCCTGCGTTTGACCAGGACATGTCGTTTAACTCTCACATTAAGCAAATTTCAAGGACCGCCTTTTTTCACCTACGTAATATTGCAA
>JAPMOB010251559.1:0-19649 GCA_029875015.1 Lepomis gibbosus
TTTATTTTTAGTCGACTAATCATTGCACAGGGCAGGACTTTGGTCGACTAAGGATTTCTTTGGTTGACTACAGCCCTACAGCAGACATACTGAGCTGTTACATAAAGAGCTGCAGGCGACAGGCTCCACTTCTCAGCTAATGCCTTTCACTTTGCAGCAAGTCAGATCATGACTGCTTACATAACTATGGAAAATAAAAATACCTGCCTGACAATAGTTTGTTTAGCTTCCCCAGACTTCTGTGCTTTGTGGTATCAAAAGGCATCTGCTATTACCACCAGTAAGGTGTGTCATGCACAATAACGGCGCAGCTGCAAAAACTGGATGCCAATCAGAGTTACATTTACAATTACAGGTTCTAAGTATCACTCTCAACTGCCTTCTTTGCTGCGGTCTGAGAGCATTTTCTTGTGAAGCAGGCCTTTATAGGCTTTATCATTATAGATTTAGGCCTACCATGTTTTTAGGACTCTGTTCACATTGATATAAGCTAATAAAACCATTCACTTTGTGAGAGTTGAAAATATTAACAAGTAATATGGCAATTGTTTTTGAAAGTCTGGCGCCCACAGTGTATGCTTAGAAACATTTGTGGCTTTGAACAAATGTAGCTGAGGACCCCTGATGTAGAGTTTATTTAAATAATAGCCTACTTCCATTGGTGGTTATAAAATATATTATATATATAATATATAATATAAAGTTTTCATATGGTTATATGCTTTGATTCAAATAGCCAAAAATCGGTGCATGACAATATTGGGTGGCATTAACTATTTGCTGGTAACTATTTATTCATTATACTACTAACGCTTATGATATCCCATTAAAATTACCACATGATGAATGTAAACTTTATATACAGTCCAGTGTTTCCCGGTTTCCCAGTCCAGAGCCTAATCTGTTCCACCACAGTTTGTAAATGAAGCAAAACATTCTCAGTCTTCTCATTTTAACATTAAATGTTGGCAAACTATCTGTCAAACACACTAAAACTGAAAGCACCATATGGCTTTATTCCCTTAACAAATGGTAAAATAGTGGCAATTTAATTAAATAAGTATAAGATATTAAATTAATATAAATAAGTTTAGGAGGTTAAAAAAGTAAGTAACATTTCCTCTGAGTAAATATCAAATGAGCTACTTTATACTTTTACCTGATCAGATTTTTATACCAGTAACTTTACTTGTACTTAAGTAAAAGTTCATCAAAGTAATTGTACTTTTTTTTAAGTAGAATATTTTTGTACTCTTTCCACCTCTGTTTCTGACCCACCTCCACTTCCAATCCTGCCCCAGCCGGTGACCCAGGAGACAGTGCCGTTGTAGAAGGTGCTGCCTGCGGCTGCCAGGCAGACGGGCTTTATGTAGTTGTTGAAATTTACCGGTGAGGAGAGCTTCAGGAGGCAGAGGTCGTTGTCATTAGTGATGGCGTTATAGTTGGGATGATTGATTATCTGTGATACTGTCTGAGTCACTTGATTGGGGTTTGATCCCTGTAGAGTCTGGAGACCCAGAACCACATTCAGAGTGCTCGTGGCTGTGCTGAGGTAAAGATGATATTTTTTATTATAGCAACAAAAAAGACATTCTGCCAGTGTACATATCAAAGATAATCAAGCCAAAATGTGTGGTCTAACTCTGTATCTCACTCCAGAGGGAGGGGGAACAAATACAATGTAATAAATAATTATATTACAATTATTCTTTTAATTGGACGGCACGATTCATTAATGGGCACAACTTGGTAGGTTGAAGGCAGACTCTGAACCCGTCGGCAATTGTCTGACGACACTGTGTCCTCTGGGGGTTACATGTTATTTTGTTTCCCTCCATATTTTCAACAACTCTGTCTCTGATTGGTAGTTAATGTTTAACTGTAAATCATGTCGAGTCCCCTCGGATTTGTCTGACCCCCACCCACTTACATCAGTGCTTACCTTCTGAAGCAGTGAGCAGCAGTCAGCACCCATTGATTGTTAATGAGGGATCCTCCACAGAAGTGGAACCCAGAGTCTCGCAGACTGACCTGCCAGGGCCAGCTGCCTTCAGAGGCCACCTCTCCTCCAACAATCTTGGTGTTGAGTGTTGGCAGACCACACACTGAGGAGAGAGACAGTAAAGACAGAGTGAGCAATGCAGGCTTGGCAGCACATTCTAACAATAATGAAACTATAAACAAAACGTTTACATCCCAAAAACATGTTTAAAATGTCCCAAATGACAGACGGACAGGGAGTAAAATGTGAGCATAGAAAGTTTGACTTACCATCTAGCTGTGAGCGAGACTCTAAAAATAGAAAACAAACAAACAAAAAAACACTTTGAAACAACAATTTTGTATTTATATTCACTGATAAGTCTCAGCTTATATTGACATGTGAAATTTACATGGGAGGAAATTTGTGACATTTATTACTAAACTGATTCAAACACAAAGATTTTTGATAACTGACACGCTTTTAGCCCGGGCCCCTCTCAGCTAACAGACAGGAAAAAGATTTTCCAGTTACAGAAAAGGAGTTTGCAAAGCCCATTTCCCACAAGTGACTTCCAATGTCTTGTTTTGTCTGACTGCTTTTAAAATGACTTCAAATGATTATTCCATCAACAAAATAGTTGCAGATACATTTTCAGTCAATCAGCTGATGAATTAATCAACCAATCATTGCAGCTCTACTTCTTAGGCTACACCTACCAACGTGTAACCGTCAACATGAAAATGTGATCATACAAGATGAAAGAGATTCTAGAAACAAGTCATGGACAAATGTTTTTTTGTGTTTTCTCTCAAAACATGCAAATATGTCACACTAACATTAAGTGAGTGGGGCTCTGAAACATGTTGTGCTTCTAGCTAAATAAAAAATCCAAACATTTAAATTTACTAAACTTATTAACTGAGGCAAACTTTTATTTTGTGTATCCATGAATGTCCAAAATGTGAAGAACTTTTTGGATCATCAGCTGTCTGACTATTTAAAGGGACACCCTCCCATTTTATTATATTTAGGTGCCATAAAGTTGGGGGACTCACAAGAGACACATTAACAATATAATGATGAATACTGAAGAAACAGAAATGGAGATATCTTAACTTTTAGTATTTTGGTTGTATCAAACTCTAACGATACTGGATCCCACATTTCCCATAATGCAACTCTTTAACCAGAATCAGCAGCCATGTCTTTAAAACTTCCAATAGACTAAGACTTTCTGTTTCTGTTATGTTATTTTTTTTACATGGCAGTGCCATTAGAGCTCTATTCAAGGAGACGTTACTCTACACAGGGAACACATTCCTCCTTATTTTGTTTGTCCGATCATCACGTCTGATGATAGACATGACAGACAAATGTCAGCAGATGGAGCACTCTGCCTGAATCTGTGCTGACAGCTATCTCAGGCCTGACAGGGACGCTAATGATCACTGACTAACAGAGTTTAAATGTTTAACATGTCCTCAAACCTGAACAACATAATAAGTTGATTGTCAGTTAATTCTAAAGTTGATTAGGATGGCAGCATTATATTTCCATGTTTTTATGGTTGAGTAAATTGAACCTTGAACGTCGTCTCTGCCCACTGAACACTGCAGAGGTAAGCATTAAACCATTAAACCAGTCTGGAGGGATGTGATGTTTGTAAAACTTTTACTTTCTTGTGTAAGCGAGCAACACTTTGACACAGAAGAATAACTTTAAACAATAAATTATTAAATAATACTGCATCATAAGTACCAACATTAAACCATACATGTCTATGTATAAAGCAAAGAACATATGTGTGTTTATATGGGCCCTTATATCTTTTGACTTTGGGTTAAATCATTTTGGTAAACATTAACATTCATCAGAGATACTTTAATCTAAAAAAAATCACCCTGCTTGAGTCCTAATGTTTCACGATGTCGACCATTAACAAAAGCACTTGGTGAGACACAGAGGACGGCTTACTGCAATCAGGGACCTAACGAGGTTTGCATGTTCTAGGTTCGAAGTGTCATAAGAGGAAGTGTTCTCAGAAGAGATGAGTTCAGAAGAGCTTCTTGAAGTTAGCGAGGGACACCCTTGCTCTGATGGCGTGTGGTAGTGCAGATGAGAACAGCCGGGGCTGAGATTGCTTGGTAGTACATACTCCATATGTACTGCCTTTATTTAACACCTCTTTAGATTAAGGTTTAAAATTAAAATATAGCATGTACTTACTGATAAAACCTTTTTTAACCTGTGACCCTTTAGAAAAATTTGGATCTAGTTATGTCTCCTTGTCACGTTTCAGAGTTCCACCAGACATTTGCTCTCTAAACTTCTCACTTTGTTAAATTTGAATAACTGTCTGAGGCCCAAAGAGGTCAAATGATCCACGATCCAGAAAAGTCCAAAAACAGTTTTGTTTATCAGACCGGACCTGATTGAGTCCTAATGTCCCACTATTTCGACCAGTAACAAAAGCATGTGCTGAGACACGGAGGACGGCTCACTGCAATCAGGGACATAACGAGGTTTGGCTTCATGTTAACCTGAAACCCTTTTGCTGTAAACATTTCTCTGAGCCAAGACGATGTAAATCTGTAGTCACACTTTGATGGTGCGGTGACCTCAAATATTCATTAAAACAGGTTAAAGTTGCTTTGCTCTATCTGGTTCCCTTAAATGGCTTAAAATAAAATCCACAAATGTTTCTTTATTTGCATGTTTACTCTTACTTCAAGAACAGACTGAAGAGAATAAGAAGGTTTGTGGTTTGTCTATTAAGAATCAAATTACACAACTATACCCATTACAGTGACCTATCACACGTGAAGTTAGTTTCTGCAAACCACATGTTCCATAAACTTCTCTGAACTTAGTTGAAGGAGGTATAAAAGGGGAAGAAGAAAACATTTCGTGTTAAATAATTTTACATTTAGCTCTGGATCAACTTAAAACAAAATTAATATTTATTAAAGCACGTTCTGCACATGAAAGACTTTTTTGCTTCATGCATCAGGATAACAAATTACAGGTGTGACATAGATTTTACAGATAAAGCTTCATATATGTTATTGTGGGGTGAAACTAAATCAGAACCACACAGTCTTGCAATAAATACAGAAACTCAAAAAAGCTCCCATGAAGTTCAGATGACTAAACAGGGAGGTTATGACTATGTTTTTTGGGGGGCTAATTTTCCCCATTATAGGGTACAGAACTCTTTAAGTGACAGATATAATTAGCTGCTAGATGTGCTGCTTCTAGGGGTGTTGAAACTTGATGGTGCTGTAAAGAAATTATACTTTATAGGCAAAATAAAAAAGAAGGCGATAATGGAAAAGGTCTCAGTGGCTAAATGCAAACAGTAATTGTCAGGAAAGACGGCATTTCCTGACAATTAGCAGAGGGTATGAAGGAGAATTTATATCGATTTGTTTTGGCTGGTGGCTGACTGAAGCGGAAACCAGTGGGCAGCTTCTTAAATTCTACATGCAGGGGGTAAGAACTATCAGACGTGATGGATTCTGCTGTTTTAAGCACGTCTATTGTGCAGTTTTATCTGCTGAATCCCAAATGAATTTGCTGCTAACTTTATTTACCATTGGTAATGTGTTTTTCCATTTTAAACTAAGAGAAGGATACCAGCAAATACATACAAGTAATATAGTTGGATGTTTTTGCCATTTAAAAATCCTCTCCCCCCTAAAACTTTATAGACGACACAAGGACTTTTAGAGACTTTTCTCTTCTAATTATGATGATTTGATTCAGTGGCACAGGATCCACCAAACACTTTGGTTTAGTTTATTGCATTGTTACAGATTTGTGATATTTTTTCCTCTTAACATATACATAAAATATTCTACTTCCTCCTCATACAGTGATCATTGGATCTTTAACATTATTAAGTGAGTGAGGGGGGTCCTTACCTTGTGTCAGGAGAGTCAGCAGAGTCGCCACACAGGTCACTTTGTAGAAAGCCATAACTGTAAGTCCATATGATCAGATCTGCACCTGCATAAATAACCTTTTTCTCTCCTCCCTCTCTCTCTCTCTCTCTCTCTCTCTCTCACTCACAACCTCCAACATAAGAACACCCGTTCAATGACACGCCCTCCAACACCTCACATATCACCTGTTTCACAGCATTTGACATGCAACATGTCAGCATCTCTAAGCTAAGCAGCCTACATTTAACACTACACTACTACATAGTACTGTGTAGTACTATATTGGGGTACTATACTTGAGTATTTCCACTTCATGCACTTATAGTTGTACGCCATATGTGCTGCATGTATTCAACACCTGTGGTAACGACTAACTACTTTAGATTAGGATTCAATAAAATACACTGTGTTTACAGATTAAACCTTTTTATCTTGTGACCCCTTCCAAAAATCTGTATCTAGAAGAAGTATCTAGTGATTCTTTGGAGGGGCCTGTCTCCTAGGTTGGGAACCACTGTACTAAACTAGCTAACTGTATATAAAGTAGTTAAACAAGCGAACTGTAAACACTGATTCATCAGTATTAACAATCTAAAGTCATCAGTCACAGGAGACATTTGACTGCAGAACTGGTACTTTTACTGTAGATACTGTAGGTAGATTTATTAGCATTTTGAATGACAAACCCTTAATTAAAGTAGAGTACATTACTGTATTAGTACTTTACACATCTACACACTTCTTCCACTACTTTTTAAACCACAACAGGAGTTCAAACAATTAAGTCAATGCTTCAGTGCTCATGTTTATCAACTTAAACATCTTGATATGTTTTTCCAGTTTGTTGAAATAAAGAGCCAATGACGGGAAGTTCATTTGGCGTTGAGCTACTTTAGTCTCTGATTACCCCTCTAGAAAACAGTAACAACACTGGCAGGCTTCCACAGACAGACATTCATGAATCTCACCTGGCAACATTCTACATGTCTGCACAGTCTGGTTGAATCAAATGAATTCGACACTCTGCCAACCTCCTCTCACTTACAGGTGTGATACATGTATTTTTGCTTTTCTGTCACAGCTCATGTGTTTCAGAGATCACTATTCAGACTTATTTCCACCATTAAGGTGGTCTTTGATTAAAAATCAACTGAAACTCGGCAACATCATGTTTGGTGTTACGGTATACACAGTAGTGGAAGGAGAACCCTCCTCTTTTCATCAATATGCAGAATTTGTAATAGCAGTGAACTATTATATACTATTAGTGCTACACTTAAAGTATCAAAAGTAAAAGTACTCATTCAGAATCATCCCTACTTTATTATTATACACATTATTTTTTGAGTTGTTATTATTGATATGTTAATCTGTAAGCAGCATTTAAATGTTGTAGATGCACAAGGTGGAGCTAAATTAAAGTGCTTTATATCTTGCTGGGAAGAACCCTGCACACATTTCAAATAGTGACACAGCTTCTTTCATAGATTCATCGTGAGGTTGAAGGAAGTAAGAAGTATCAGGAAAACATACACCACTGTTCTTGTAAGTGACACAGAGCGGCTGAATGTTGCTGATTAACCTTTTATCTTCATCCATCTACACTGACAGCTGGACCGGAACTGGTTAGACAGCATCAGGCTTCGTGGCAACAACTGAGCTTTATTTAGAACAAGATGAGCCAGTAAACACTGTCAACACCATAAAGGCCAAATGTCATGGTACATGGCTTTTATTGTAATCTTTTAGATACCTTTCTGAAGTACCAATACTAGAATGTAAAAATGCTCCATTAGAAGTCAAAGCTTTGTTTTCAAAATCTTACTGAACCTCTAAGTAAAAGTAAAGAAGTAGGTCAAACTAAAAGTGCCCTAGCCCAAAGTAACTGATTCCATGCTTTAATTTCTTTCAGTGAGGTTGAGCTGTACTCAAAGCAGAGCCGTACCAGGGTTTATAAGTTAACCAGGTCCAGATTTTGTGTGCAGTGAAAGCTTAAACCGGGCAGAGGGCAACAAAAAAGGCTGTAGCCAAAATATTTAGGAGATAAAAGAACACAGTCATCATGAGTCAATGATAAACTCTGAAGGAGCTGCTTTATGTTCTGGAAAGCTCAGGCAGGTTCTGTGGGCTTTAGGGGAGAGAGAGGAGTGGAGAGAGGGAGAAGGGCTACAGGAGTCAAAACTGCCTTCAGTGAGATTTGAATTTAAATTAATAAAAATAGGCTGTAATGTAAATTCAATATTTTACAATGTTATGTCAATTGTTAATATTACATAGGCTACTATAAGCATTATAATTTCATATGGTTTGCCATTAGCAGGCTATAGGCCTTATATCATTTCAATTGTTTTCATTTTGTATTCATGTGGAAGAAGCACAGTCTACATATTTTACATGCTGCCACCGACTTTACCAGAGGGAGAGTAGCAAACACTTTAAATACAGCCAGAAGGTTTTTGTTTAAGGTTAAAAATACGTGAGATTTTTAACCTTAATATCATTTAACGGGTGGATACTGGGTGAGAATGGAAAAATACAGGAGACTCTCGGGGAAAACGCGAGGGTTGACATAAGAGGAGTAGAGAGAGGAGAGGGGTAACGTGAGGCTACATCCACACTGCTACGTTTGTAAAACAGTTTTATAACGAAAAAGATCTTCTCCGTCAACAGCAGCGTTTCAGCTGCATATCAGTTGATCTCTGTTTATATTAGAATGACTAAAAACACACATAAAGTGGCCGTGGAGTATTACATCATCTAATCGTTTTTTGTTATCGGCCACCGATCAAATTAGTTAAAGCCATTATCGGCCGATTATGATCGGTGACCGATCGATCAGAGCACCCTTATTCTTGTATCCACTTCCAAAATTTTGCTTTTAAATCACCTTCTCAGATCTGGATCTGCCAGTTTGACAGTAAAAACATTTAAATATGATCACAATGGAAGTATTATGAGTAGGCCGCCTGTGGAACCTTTGGAGGAACTCACTGCGTTTCCACCGAAGGGACCAGGGTCTTTTTTCAGAATGGGTGAGTACTGGCTTTAAATCAAGCATGTCCTCTCTTTTACGCACGTGCACGTATGACCGCATTCGGCTGAGCAGTGACCTTACTGCATGCCAGTAGCAACATTAGTGGGACCACTCCAGACAGCACACAGATGTGATGGCACTCCTCATGGGCCCACATCATTTTAAAACAAGACAGTGCTCATCTGTCTCTCCGTGAAGGTTTAGTTACAACTCTGGACCAATATATAATAGAATCTATTTTTCAAAGCAAATAATTATTAATGTAAAGTGCAGCTTCAGTATTTAGAGCAAATGCCACATGTTAAGTTCAGACAGAAATGTACACTATGCTGCAGTAGCACTAATCAAATGAGGTAGATGATGGACAGACTGACTGTATCTGTTTCTCAGATAATATAATAAGTGGCACTTTAGGATTCAATTTAAGACTCATTCCAAATTCACACTTGATCATTGTATCGGAAAAAACAAAAAACAAACAAACACATGCAGATATCCTTATAGTTTCGAATACCATGACCTGCAGGAATACTGCTTGCTACATATACATACATAAGTGCTGCTTAAACAATTAATTTGCATTTATTTTACACCCTTCATTTTAGACTGAAAACAGATTGAGTCCACAATCTCTAGCCATCATCAGAGGCAGAATCAAGTCATAGAGTAGTGAACGCAGCTGTAAGCCTACACTAGCACTCGAATTTAAGGTTGTTGACATTAATTTGTGCCCGTCGCATCTATGACAAGAGGTGGAAACACATAGAGAAGATGAGGAGATGGAGGAAGAACAAGGGGGAGTGAGCAGGAGCACCCCCGCTGGGGGTGGGAGTATTTGTGGCAGCTGGGCTGATGGTGCTGGTGGAGGCTGGAGATAAGAACGTCCCCACCGTCTGAGCCAGGAAGGTCTGAAAGCGGCTCACTTTGTTGAAGACCATCACCGGATCTGCTCGTGTTTGACTGGTGCTGTTGTTCTCAACTGACAACACTGCTGCCTGGAACCAAGAGCCGCCCTGCTTACACATCACTGGACCGCCAGAATCACCCTGAACAAACAAGACGGATTTGTTCAAGAAAGTGATGTTTCCTCATATGTGTTAGATATACAGAACTTCCTTAAGTTAAAAGTGACACGTTTTGTCCCCCCCTTGCTACTAGAGTTCACCTGATGATAAATTTGATAACTCTAATGTTTGGTAAATGTTATGGATAATTTAACATGAAAATATATAGATTCAAAATGGCATCTAATAAAAATATAAAGCCATACCCAGCAGTCAGTCAGCTACGAAGACTGGGACTAAAAACTGTGTGTGTACTACTAAATAGAGCTTACGTATAATAACCTCCTCCTCTCATTACTCACCTGCCCCAGTGCGAAAGAGTTTGTACAAATGCTGTCACTCGATACGTTTCCACAGCTTATCACAGAGGTCTGGACCTGCTGCATAACTTGTTCATCTATAGTTGGAAAAAATGTGAAACATGAGAATCCAGCCCAGATAGTAGGAACCTAAACTCAGCAGGCATACTACTTTTACTAAATTTGTTAGTGCCAATAATAATAAGCAACAGCCTCATTATTTAATCTAAAGGGGTGTCACGGTTTGAAGGGGAGCGCAAAGCAAGCGAGCGCCCAAATCTAAGACAGATGAGAGAAGATGCAGTTCAGGGATTTTAATACAAACAAAATCAGGATCTCAGGCTTACAGGCAATTGAGGGATCCAAATTCCCACAGACCAAGGCAGCAGAGAAATAGGATGCTTCACGCATAACAAGACAGAGCGTGATCACACTACAATGACCAGACAAGGACTGAACACACAAGCAAGCATGTATAATAAAAGGAAGTAAATACAAAGACATTAACTAAGACATAGAAATAAAATGCAGGGCTAAAACCCGCAAATGAACAATGAAATACACAAGGCTAAACAGAGACCACAAGACCAGGAACAAAACCCCAGTAAACATGGACCAACTGACAAACCGGTGTAGGGAACAGAGACAGGACCAACTAGGAAACATGACAACACTAAATATCAGAAATAAGGAAAACACCACCTGACAGACCATAACCAGTTAAACAATAACAACAGGTAGAGGAAGCATAGCTGAACAAAATAGATTCACACAGAATGATAATAACCAAATGGATAACACATCAGGCAGATAGGACACCGGGCAAAGATACTGAACTGATCAAATAACAAAAACTCACAGAGAACTGAACTTAAACATGTGACAAGAGGTGTTTATAAAATAACGATTATAATAATTTACTAATGCATCCTTTGCACTTTGCTCACTGCACTATTTGTCAATCCATCTGTATTATTCTATTTTTGTTTATTGTGTGTACATTTTTGTTCTCCATTCTGTAGCCTGTTTGTTTTTATTAGAGTTTTTTAATAGTGTTATTGTATGAGTAAGCACATTGTGAGCAATGTACAATCCAGAGTCAAATTCCTTGTTTGTGTTCACATACCTGGCAAATAAAGCTGATTCTGATTCTGAAATGATGCAGAGTTAGCATTACTGTGTCAAACTGTGTTATGGACTCACCCCCCCCTTGCCCGGCGCTCCAACCAGCAGCCCAGCACGTCGAGCCCACGGCGAAGGTTCGTCCGTTGTCCAGGCAGATGGGCCGGATGTGGTTGGACAGGGTGGGTCTGGCTGCCAGACGCAGCACTGCTACATTAGACCCAGTGAGGTTGCTCAGAGTGATATTTATCACATTCAGTGTCACCTCAAAGGGGTTGGATCCATTCTGATTCAAACGACCCAAAACGACAGTCCATTCAGACGGTATGGGTGAACTGTGGGAGATAAAATGAACTGAATAAGGACTGAGGAGGAGTCAAAACTTTAAAATCTCTGGTTGGTTTAAAACAAGGGCTGAACCTTTACAGATTCAGCTTGGACTGTTTTGCATTAACAATCAATATGTTGTGCAGACTCAAACCAACAACATGTTAGTCTCTGAACAATGTCTGACTTCCTGTCTGTTTTACTTGCATTTTGAGGTATCGTATAAGAAAAGGTTGATTGAAACGGCAAAACATTTGCTTTTTTGGAAAAAAAGTCAATGCGCGAAATAGTATATGGAAACAAGTTCTGATGTAGCGAACGTGTAACTCATGACTGATGTTGTCTGCGTCTTCCTGGTTGTTCTCACAGTGTGCGGAAACTTGTTTCATTTTTCTCAGATCCCCGGTCCTCAGGTCCATGCATAGACTTGCGACTGGTTTTCTTTCATCTTTACAACCCATAGTTCTTGTTATTAAAGCCATGTGTAAATTCAACTGCTGACGTAACTACCCTTGCTGTAGCCTGTTTTTTTTCGCTGAAAACCAGCTGATGGAAACGCACCTAATTCGCTTTTTGTTTGTTTTTTAGCGACATTTCAAAAGCTTGCTTAAATTTCGCATGACAATCAGATGAAAACGTGGCATGTGGCTCTCATCTCCAAGCCCACTGGTTCCTACTGAAAACGCCCTCACAAAAACTTGTATGTTTCGAAAGTAATGTTTAAAAACAGCAGCTCAATGTAGTTTTGTATTAAACAAGCAGGAAGAATAAGTGCATTTGTTGGGGACAGTTTGTGTTCATGGTGGTTAAGGAATGTTTGACTCTGTGCATGTGATTTGAAGATAAGAAGAAAAATACAGATGTCTGGGAAGCCGCTGGCTTTCAGTCATTTCACTACAGCATAAAAATCACCTTACATAGACTTCAACTATGCTCAACAACAGTAGTCTGAGCAATAAGCATCATATCTGAATACAGATCAATTTGTACGTTAGTGCACCACACAGTATGTAATTTTGATTGAATGGCAGGCATGATGCTCACTGTGATGATTACAGCACAACTGCTTCTCACCTTGAGAAGCAGTTGGCGTTGCTCAAGACAAAGTCCAAAGCCACCAGAGTCCCGCCACACACATGACTTCCATTGTTCCGTAGGCTCGCCATCCACGGCCAAACACCAGCTGTCACCACAGAGCTTCCTCCCAGAATACGTGAATTCAGTGGGGCTTGGCCACAGACCACAGCTGGAGAGAAGAGCAGAAGGTAGATAATCAAAGTCGTTTTTAAACATAAAGCCTTATAATCTCAGTCCAGATAGTGTCGGTCCACCATCACATCACATAGTTTTTCGATTTTGTTTTAAATTATAGTGGAGAGAACCGGCTGAATTTTGGGGGACATGTGGGACAAACTTATACACAAAACATCTGGGATATTTTAGCCTGATGAAAAAGTGCAGCCATAAAAAATATGGAGTCTTTAATTTGAATTTTTCCCTGAGTGTGAACATCAAACAGCTTCAATAAAGAACTGGAATAAGCTGATATATAATATATGTGAAACTATACTGTGTGGAAGAAAAATACAGTATATTGTTTCCAACAAGAACTATAGGGTTAAAAATCCATGTTTACAATCTCTGGGCTTGGCAGGCGCTTACTTGGGGATGTGGTTGTTGGAGCGAGAGTTGTTGGAGTGAGAGCTGTTGGAGTGAGAGTTGTTGGAGTGAGAGTTGTTGGAGTGAGAGCTGTTGGAGTGAGAGCTGTTGGAGTGAGAGTTGCTGAAGTTAGAGTTGTTGGAGAGAGGGTGGTTGTAGTTGTTGGCAGGCCAGGACAGGTGATGCTGAGGTCACCGTCAGTCCCAGTGGACGTGAAGGTGAGGAAGCCTGGCTGGTTGCTGGTGATCTTGCTGTTGATCCAGGACTGATACTGGGACACTCGGGTGTAGACTCCTGGGAAATTAGGCAAGGCACAGCCATTACCAAAACTCACGACTCCCTCCTGGATCCAGCGACCGCCCTGCTTGCTCACCATCGGACCTCCTGAATCCCCCTTTTGAGAGAGAAACATTTAGGAAAAGGAATCTTTGCAGAAGGTGAAATTTGATACAAACACTAAAACACACATAAACACAAAAAATGATCACCTGACAGGAGTCCTTCCCTCCAGCACTTAACCCGGCACACATCATGTTGTCTGTGATCGTGCCCACTCCGTAGTTACAGTTACACTCTCTGTTCCCCACAACCGGCACCTGCACCTCCATTAGCTTTCCTGGGTAAGGAAGGGGCACTGAAGAGACACAAATTCAGTTTAGTGAACAACACAACTGGTGAAATGTGGTTTAAATTTTTTTTAATGCAAAATTGTATAATTACTACAGTAGGTCTGTGGCACACCTGAAGTACCCTCAACACTAGGGACTAACACTAGATTCAAGTAAAATCAATGCTATTATTGATGTTCTGGTGCTGATGCCTAAAGGTTGTAAAAAATCTCTCTTTTTTAAAATGTATTCAGCAGTTTTCCATGAAAACATTCTTGCTCCTCACATAAAATAACCCTTTTGATTTGAAAGGTACTCAGTGGAATTTTTGACCCATAGTAATACTATGGAGCAAAGGAAGACCGTGTGTGTTCCAGATGACTGCAGCTGACTTTCGCCGACTTGATAGTTAAACATGAGCTGCAGGCGACTGCAGAGGCGGGGTATAAAAACTGTGCCGCCAAATCGGAAACATTCTACTTGCATGAGCTTACTGTGCATTTTCACATTGAAATATTTGAGAAAACACAGTTGTTGCCATTGTAGTCAATGTACTCCAGGTACTTTCTGACCCACCTCCAGATCTAATGTCCCCCCAGCCGGTGACCCAGGAGACAGTGCCGCTGTAGAAGGTGCTGCCTGCGGCTGCCAGGCAGACGGGCTTTATGTAGGTGGTGAAAGTCACAGATGAGGAGAGCTTCAGGAGGCAGATGTCGTTGTCATCAGTTTTGGAGTTATAGTTGGGATGAATGATGATCTGTGTTACTGTCTGAGACACTTTTTGGGGGTTTGATCCCTGTAGAGTCTGGAGACCCAGAACCACAGTCACAGTCTTTGGGTTTGGGACTTTGCTGAGGTGATCAAAAGAGAAACAAAAAAATGGAAAGACATGAAAAGCAATTCTGTAATCAAGAGCACTTCAGCAGACACTAAGTTAATTTTAAAAGTTCAGTGTGTAATATTTCTGAGGATCTATTGATCTATTGAAATGCAATATAAGATCCTTGTTTTTAATGATGTGTAATAACCTTACATAATGAACCGTTATGTTGGTAGTCTTACAATCAGGTCCCCATGTTGCGTTGTCATGTTTCTACAGTAGCTGAAAATGGACAAATGGCACTACAGAGCGGGTTTTGACGGCAGAACTCAGGGGTATAATCAGTGTGGATTTTCCCAGATGGAAGGTGTTGATGCAGGACAAGTGTATGCAAAGCAGCTGTTTTCTGCTGGACAGATACTTAAGTTAGTCCAACTTAAGCAATGCAAATAAAAACAGGTTGTTTGATAGCTTCAGCTAGAAGCTGACCATAATCACTGAGAGAAGACACATGTTTCATTTGGAAACAGTCGGATTAATTTTATATCTATTCTACATCACTGTGTCTTGGCTTTGCAAAGTGGACAGAAAAATGCCGCTACGTTCGGTAGCGACAAACAGCTGATAAATATTACTGGCAACAGAACTGTACAGCATGGAAGTTCAGATTAGCTGCTACACTTCACATTTTGCTGTCCTGATAGAAAACACTTCTTTTTTTTTTTTTTTAAATGCGGACAGTGTTACGATATCAAGACAGTGTGCCTATCAAGTGACTAATAATGCTTATACAGAATTTGCATTAAAAAAATCTAACCTATTTGTTTGTGTTGCTGCGCTGCTGAGCACACAAATATGTATTTTGATCATTCACATGGTAAATGCCCATTAAAAATGTTACCACAAGTTATTTTGGTAAGATTTACAGACTGCTTGTCTGTTGAACAAAGTGGAGAGGAGCCTTGATCCTGAGAATGCATTTGTAAACGTCATGTATTATGTGGTTTATAATGAAGTGTGGTGGTGAGTAAAGCCTAAATTTTCCTGTTATCTGTTAGTGGTCATACTTGAACCAGATGTAAACGTTTTTAAGATGTTCTTCATTTGCTTTGGTATGTTAGACCAGATGAGCCAAACCTCCCAAACTTCACCACTAGATGTCAAGAAAACTAACTAACTTAACCTTCCCTTAACCTAAGTCCATCCATCGTCAACCACTTATCCTGCATACAGGGGGCTTCCCTTCAGATTTATCTGACCCTCAGTTGGGAACCAACATTAGACAGGCTGTTTATTTCACTGCATGGCATGTTATTTTTTGTTGCAGCCCTACCTCAATGCTTACCCGGAGAAGCAGTGAGCAGCAGTCAGCACCCATTGATTGTTAATGAGGGATCCTCCACAGAAGTGGAACCCTGTAGAGTCTTGCAGACTGGCCTGCCAGGGCCAGCTGCCTCCAGAGGCCACCTGTCCTCCAACAATCCTGGTGTTGAACTGAGGCTGACCACACACTGAGGAGAGAGACAATAAAGACACACGGTAAGAGATCCAGAGTTTACAGCAAATACTTAACAATACTGAAACTATGAACAAAATGTTTACGTCCCAAAAACATGTTTAAAATGTCCCAAATGACAGACGGACAGGAAGTAAAACACGAGCATAGAAAGTTTGACTTACCATCTAGCTGTGAGTGAGACTCTAAAAATAGAAAACAAACAAAAGACACTTTTGAAACAACAACTTTGTGTTTATATTTAGTGATGTCTCATGCTATATTGACACGTGGGAGGAAATTTCTGATCATCTGAAACATTTATTATTAAACTGATTCAAACACAAGATTTTTGATAATTGACACTCTTAGCCCTGTCCTCTCTCAGCTGACAGACAAGAAAAGGATTTTCCAGATTGTTACAGAAAAGGAGTTTTCCCAAAGTGACTTCAAATGTCTTGTTTTGTCTGACCATCACTTCATAATTCAAATGTAAATGTTACTTGTCATTATACTAACATTAGGTGAGAGGAGTCTGACGCATGTTTTGCCTTTAGCTAAAAAAAAAAAACACCCACACATTTAAATTTACCGTAACTGAGGCAAATTTTTACTCTGTTTCCACGAATGTCAAAAATGTCAAGAACTTCATGGATCATAATTTCTTCTCTGACCAAAAGCTGTCAGACTATTTAAAGGGACACTCACCCGTTTTTTTATATTTAGGTGCTTAGGAATGTCAGCAGATGGAGCACTCTGCTTGAATCTGTCCTGACAGGAATCTCAGGCCTGACAGGAACGCTAAGGATCACTGACTGACAGAGTTTAACTGTTTAACATGTACCTAAACAACATCATAGGTTAATTATCAGTAACTCCCAAAATGATATCACCGCTGGAAAGTACGTTACATAAGTCGTGTGACACTCAACACGTGGTTAACCTGTGAAATAGTTTTGTAAGGAAAAGCTGGTTTGCCTACATTAAATCCATCAAGGCATCCTTATTGTCTGCTACGTAGCAGAAAGGACTTACAAACTGAATTTCATTGTATTGTGACAAATAAATCAACCTTGTACCTTGTTTTTATCTGTCTTACAGTAGGTATGTACACACAGAAACACACAAACATGTTGTGGCCCTGGACTGGTTTTGTATTTACTTATAAACAAAGACTTTAGGAAAGACTGACCTGACAACACTCTGTAATGTAAGGGTTTAAAGCTTCGTGAAGTCAGCTGGTCAGGTTTTTGATTCTACTCAAAGATCAACGAGCAGCATTTTACCCCAGAGGGAATAAAACAACACAACCTCAACTTTGTATAGAGGATGTAAACTGGGATTTTAATTTACTGTAATCTTAGCCTCCTTTAGGTTCTTTGGATGTGTGCTGTTTTAGCGGAGTTTATTATGAAATATGGTTTAATGTTGTGGGGATTTATTTGGTAATCAGTGTTGGTTGATTAGGATGGCAGGTTTATATTTTCCGTGTTTAATCATTGAATAAATTGAACCTGACCGTCGTCTCTGCCTCTTGAACACCGCAGAGGTCACCTAGACAAGGCATTAAACCCTTAATCCAGCTGGTCAGTCTGTTGGTATGTGATGTTGGTAAAACTTTCTTTCTTCCCTATGTAAGCGTGCAACACAAAATATTAGTAAATACAAAGACTGATAAAATTATTCTGCATTATAAGTGCCAACATTAACCCATACATTTCCATATCACATATAAACCAAAGAACACACGTGTGTGTGTATTGACTCATATCTCTTTTAACTTTGGGTGGAATTATTTTGGTAAGTAGTAACATTCATCAGAGATTTAAAAATATCACCCTGATGAGTCCTGCGTTTCCCCAATTTCTGCCAGTAACAAAAGCATTCGTTCAGACATGGAACAAGGTTCACATACCGAGGTTTGGCTTCATGTTAACCAAAAACCCATCTGCTGTAAACATTTTTCTGAGTCAACACGGTGTAAATCTGCAGTCACACTGTGTTGGTGCAGTGACTTCAAATATTCCTTAAAATAGGTTAAAGTTGCTGTGATCTATCTGGTCCACAAATGTTTCTTCATTTGCATGCTTACTCTTTCAGCTTCATGCTGTCTTGTCAATCAGAATAACAAAACGTGACAAGTGTGACAGATTGTAAAGATAACAGAATATATAGATATAAAGAATATTATGTAATGTAAAACTTACTGTGAAGCATTTATTTGCAATTTCATCAGTGTGAAGTTTTTTTTACTTTTATGCATTTATGCATATTTCTTTTTAAACATTCAGTAAATATAGTTGGATGTTTTTGCCATTTAAAAATCCTCTCCCCCGTAAATCTTAATAGACGACACAATGACTTTTAGAGACTCCTCTTCTAATTATGATGATTTGATTCAGTGGGACAGGATCCAACCGAGCACTTCGGTTTAGTATGTTTTATTGCTACAGCTTTTGTCATACTTTTTCCTCTAACGACTACTCTTACTTAATTAAACGATTCTACTGACTCTTTATACTGCGATCATTGAATCTTAAACATCATTAAGTGTGTGTGCAGTGAGGAGGGTCCTTACCTCGTGTCAGGAGAGTAAGCAGAGTCGCCACACAGATCACTTTGTTCAAAGTCATAACTGTAAGAGCATATGATCAGATCTGCACCTGCATAAATAACCTTCTTCTCCCCTCCCTCTTTCTCACTTACAACCTCTAACATAAAAACACCTGTTCTGCCCAACACCTTACATGTCACCTGTTTCGCTGCATTCGACATGCAACATGTCAGTGTCTCTAAGCTAAGCAACCTACATTTAACACTATATAGTACTGTGTGGAACAATAATGGGGTACTTTAAGTGAGTATTTCATGCCACTTACAGTTGTACTCCATATGTACTGCATGCACCTGTAGAAAACAGATTTGTTTATCAGAACTTTGTTTTTTCTTCTTTCCTCTCTCATTAATCTCACAACCCCTCAGATTTATCTAGTGATTCTTTGGAGGGGCCTGTCTCCTAGGTTGGGAACCACTGGACTAAACTGGCTAATTGTATATAAAGTTGTTAAACAAGCAAACTGATTCATCAGTATTAACAATCTAATGTCAGGTCAGTTACAGGAGACATTTGACTGCAGAACTGGTACTTTTACTGCAGATACTGTAGGTAGATTTATTAGCATTTTGAATGACACTCATATTTTAGTCAGTTTCTAAAGCACTAAATGGTTTAGGGCCAAAATACATTTCTGATCTTCTGCTTCGTTATGAACCATCCAGACCTCTCAGGTCGT